>JBBYHL010006757.1:0-46602 GCA_038381835.1 Adansonia madagascariensis
AAATCTTTTTCATCAAAACCTAGATTTGTATTTCTATAAGATTCATGCATTAAAAGAAGGTTATATCAAAATAGTGATGAGGTAAAATCGAAAAAATCTAAACCAAGATAAGATATAGCTAGTAAGGTATTGATTTCGAGCATCACAAAGAGGTTTATACCTCATCGTGCGTAATCAACTCCCAAACCCAAATGACGAATCTTTGTACATAGGTTTCAATAGGCATCCGGTCATGCCTAGCCCAAAATGATCGGTGGCGACTCCAAGCGTTGGCCATTTTATGATGGTCATCTGAGACCAATAAGATAAGTGATTCATTTTATGGTCCCCCTCACTGTGTCATAAGTCTAGAATCAATACTTTCTTGTTCTTATCATGTTATGAAGGAAAAGTCTCGGTTAAGAAGATATTCTAAGTTAAAAAAATATTTTAAGTCATACGCACCTATAGATCCACGAGGATCCACCCCAAGGTACGTTGTGACACCTATTTTACTAGTTTCAGGGCCATAATGCCAACCACTTTTAGTCATATGACTTACCCCCATAAAGTTAACGGTAGCTAATTAACCTACAACAGCCTTAAGGGTTGTTACTCCACCATCATTAAGGAAATTACCTTCATATGGTTTGCTAAAATGAGAGCTACTAATTGGGCCTTGAAAAGCTTATCAAATATTTCTTTATAAGAATAAGAAAGAGGCATGTAATGAGGTTTAGGTTGTCTAGCTCTTTGGGCTTGTTGGTTGGCACTCAGCTTGGGTTGATTTTAAAAAAGAGGATTTGGGATGATGATCTATAGGGCTAGTGGAGCAGGAGCTTAAGGTGCATTAAAAGAAAATGTATTTTGGGTTTGCTGACCTTGATTCTAATAATAAGGGTAAGGTCCTTGGTGATATGGTTGATTGGCATAATTGATGGATGGAGCCTTCTTTTTTTTTACTAGATATAACTTTTTTCTAAGAGAAGACTCGTCAGTCATAATTTTTTCACCTTTTATAGTTGTCTCAATCATTTCCCACATGATGATGAGGTCAACAAAATTCTTAGTTGCATTCCCTACTAATTTGTGGTAGTAAGAATGGCAAAATGTTTATGAACAAGTTTATGGTGTATTTTCCAATTAATAAGGCTTAAACTTGAGAGGTCATTTCCTTTCACCTCTAAGCATATTCTTTGAAAGATTCAATGGGCTTTTTCTTCATATTTTGAAGGGTTAGCCTATCTATACCTACTCAGCCATGTGTTTGTATTGATGCAAAAATGCATTGCTAGATCAATCCAACATTGAATTTAAGCACAATTCAGATCATTATACCACTTGAGCGTTGACCATAACAAGCTTTCTTGAAAATAATGAATAAAAAGCTTGTCATTTTATGCATACTCGGCCATTTTCTAGATAAACATCTTAATGTGAGCTTGTGGGGATGTGGTACTCTTGTATTTCTCAAATTCAAGCATTTTAAACTTTGGTGGGAAGACTAAGTCTGGTACTAGATTAAGATCCTCAACATCAATGATACTATAGAGCTTACCCCGTTCTATAGCCTTAAGCCTCCTTTCATGGAGTTGTAATTTTCTGTTTTTGATTTTTATTTTAGCCTACATCTTACTTTTCTGTTTCTATGTTTCTTCTTCATCAAGGCTAGGAGCCATTGACTCCCTTTGTGTGGTTACAGTTTTTGCATCTGCCCCTTGGGAAAAAGTCTTAGGGTTAATAACAATGACTGGTGGCAGATTAATTATGGGCATATTTTGTTGTACATTTTAGGTATTTGTTAGCTATGCATCTTGAATATTAGCCAACTATTCTTTAATTGGAACCCCTTAAGATCCCCCAGCAGGAGTATCACTAGTAATTTTTACTTGTTGGCAAGCTAGCTCCCTTGCCATAAGTAGTTCCATTAATCTCACAATTTATGCTCACATTTTTTTTTTTTTTCATCACAGCCTCTTAGGCTTCACGATGACTATCCTCCAATCTTTCTAGTGTTGCTAAATGATATTTTTCCATTCTTCTTGCTCTATATTAAGTATAATTGATGTGTAGGTGGTTGTTCTATTGGTCTTTCTAAATTTGCAATATTGAAACCATTAAAATTCCAAGTTTTTTTAGTTAAATATTATTTGTGAATTAGTGATGTTAATGCATGTGTGAGTATGTATTTATGAATGTTATGCACGCATTGTATAAACATATAAATATATGAATACACTTATAAGAACGCTTGCTTTAGCAAAAGATTCCAAACTCAAAAAATTTTCATTAACTTTGTAAAGAACTACACGTTCACATTGTTGCTCATATGCGTATTATATCTAAGAAAAGTTTTAACTTACTTGTGTTGTTTTTGAGCCTCTTCTAAAATTCAAGTACGATGTGCCCATATTCCCCAGTGGTGTTAATCTGTCTCTACAGAACTTTAATTTTTTCCACCATCTTTCTTGCCTGGATGACAGCTGAATGAACCTACTCCATGAGGTGTTCAATGTACATCTATCGGCCTATCCACCTATCTTTCCACCTTCTATGTTTTCTTTGCCCCACTATAATTTCTCATCCCAATATGCTTCCATCTCTTGTAAGCTTAGACCAAGGAACGGATATCATCCCCTCATCATTGTAATTCTTGCCTAATTTCCTAAATGGTTATCTTAAGGGTTCCCTTTCTTAAAGTAAGTCTTTCTTGTTCTTCCTTCATGACAACTCTAAGTCATTCATTTCTTTCTATGGATCTCCTTGACTGCATATGAGTGTTAATATGCACTTTTCTTTCCCTTGGCTGTACATTAATTTTTATCCTGCTTGATTATGCATAAAATCATGAACATATCAACATGTTTCATCAACAATCAAAATGAAAACACCAAGAAAAATAGCACAAAAATATATACATGTGAAAATAATATCATTTCCATAAACCAACATAAATTATATTAATGAAAATCAACTTAATTTCAAGAAAAATATAATACAACAACTAAATCAAGAAACTTTGATCATGGCTTTCATACTTGGCCTTTCAATATGGATCAAAATTTAAGAGCACAAGTAATCACCAAGCTCACTAAAAAGAAGAAATATGCTTGAAATAACCAAAAATCAAGAGTTTTCCAAGTAAACTACCTTGAAAACTTGAAAAACTTAGATGTTTTTTGTGTTGTTTTGTTATGGAAGCATTCATCTTAAATGTGAACCATCCTACCCTATTTTTAAAGGGAAATATTTGGCTAAGGGATGAAAAAAAATTCTTTTGGCCGAATGGCCGTGTGTTTTTTTTCTTTATTTGTTTAATAATTTTTTTAAAGATTTTTTAGATTTTTTTTATAAGGATTTAATTATTTAATTTTGTATTTTATATGAATCATCGTGAGTTAGTCGTCAAACTAGTGTATGAGTCATGTAACCTAATCCTAGGTTTCATGATAATTAGGATAATAGTAATCCTAATTATAAAATTCAATCCTAATTAAATGAATTCTTTTATAATTGAATTATCAAATTCTAAAATTAAAATAAATGAATACAAATTTTCAAAACTGCAAGAATAAATAAAATCATAAATGTGAATTTGATAAAAAATTGAAATGGGAGAACCAAATTGTAAGAAACAAAAAGTGATAAATTCAAAAAACAAAATTTGACTTGGTAAATCCAATTATAAATTTAATCATGTAGGAGCCTCAATTAAGTATTCATATGAAAATTTTTGGCCTAAATGAATTAATAAAAATTTTGGAGAAAGAAAAAAATTAATGGCCTTTGTTGTAAAATTAAAATGGGCTTATATTGCCCTTGTTGAGAATTTTAAGTGAGCTTGTTGAAAAAAATCCAACATAGACTTATTGGGCCTTATAGAGAATAAAATGGGCTTGATGGAGAATAAAATGTGCTTTTTGGGCCCATTGGGTAAATTTTGATGTTTAAAGCCCATGAAATGAAAAAAGTAATATTTGGCCCATTAAAAATATAAAATTAATAAAGTCTCCCTATAAAAATTCCAAAACAAATTTTTAAGAAATTTCATGTGCAAGAAAAAAATAATTAAAAACTTTAAACTCATAAAAATTTACTAGAAAAACTCTTATGGAAGAAAATTGATATTTAACAAAAATGAATTGGATTCCAGAAAGCTATATCCAAGCTATTTTATTGAGATATGTGAATATATTCAAAAATCTAAATTCTGAAAAATTTTACAAATAAGAAAAAGTTCTATTTTGGTGACGAGAAAATTTAAAAAATACATTTAAATTTATAAAAGTGAATTAAATTCAACACATTACTTAAAATATTAATCAATAAAAATAAGGAAGATGAAAACTTGAATTCTAGAACAAATTTACAAAAAATATTTCACGAGTATGAGATTCGTGGTATTGTTCAAAATAAAATTTTAATAAATAAATTTGATAATTTAACACCTCATAGTATAAAATGCTAATACAAAATTTTTCTTGAATATTTTTTATTTTTAAGGGTAAGTATTAGTTTAAATACTACATAAATATTGGTAGAATATACAATGATAGATTTTTTAAAATTTCACTAAAAAATCTAAAAGATTCAAGAAATAGGAAATTTTGACTATAATGTCGTATGCAGAAATGAATTTCAAAATTTAACAAGGCAATATTTAAAAACTAATTTTTTCTCTTGAATATTTGCTCTTTTTATCCAAGATTCATACTTTATAACCTTCAAAACTATACTTTTTTCATCACATGCACATGCAACTATTTAGGCATGACTAAATTGGTCTTAAAAATGCCTAATTTGCCTGGAAGAAGTCGACCCCTACCAAGGCAATCACTAAGTTCTTAATTTTAGATATCTCGAACTTTTGGAAAAAAAAGCCTAAACGAAATTAGGTGTCTGCTATGGGTAGGTAGCATTCAAGCTGATGGTTCAATTTGTTAACTTCAAAGAGGTAACTTTCACTAAAGATCATTATTTTCATTAGGGAATCTATATTTTGGATCTCTTTTATGGTTGCAGTATCATCATGTGCTTTATGGGCCTTTTAAAGGTTTTTTTTGCTAGACGTAAGGATTTTTGGGAATGTGTTATGATTCATTACCTCCTTTTTCTTATTGTATATATCCATTAACTCAGCTTTGATTTTTTTGCATTATTTCATCAAATTTCTTTAGGTGTTTACTTGTAGAAGCTTTGAAATACAATATCTAATTTTGTTGTTGGGCTACTTCCATTAACAACTCTTTCTCATTTTTCTTAGCATTAATAGGCTTCACTAACTTGAACTCTAAAGGAGGTTTTTAACTAGCCTATTAGTATCGCCTTTGATGTAAACATGGGATTTGGTTTTTGGCCTATTATTATGTTTTCAAAGCAAAGTAAAAAACTAAGATTTTTTTCAAAAATTGTCTTATCATTCTTTTATTTTTTTAAAAAATAAAATTATCATAAAACCAAAAATTTTCAAACATGTTGATAAGATAATGCAAGCATATGCAGAAAGGTTAATCCTAATAATAGTTACTAAGGTTTTCTATATGCAAGGTGCTCTATTCTGTCTTTATTTTTCCATAAGATCCAATGTCCAATCATAGCCTAACAATCAATAGCCTTATTACACCATATAGAGTTAGTCGTCAGTATAAAATTAGTGCATCCTTTTATACCCGTGTAGGATGAAATTGTGCCTTGAGTGAAAAAAAACTAAAGTATGCAAGCTTTATAAGTGTTATGCCTTGCATAGACAAGCATTCTTTCAGGGTTAAGGTTTAAATAGATGGTTGATATATTATTTTAAAATTTCACAATCCCTGATGGATCACATAAATTGAATTTTAAGTTAAATATATCCGTAATAGGGTCACCACTATGAATCGTATACGGCTTTTTATCATAATAATATTGTAGGTTCAGTCTAGAAGTCATCACTTAATTTACGAAAAAAAATGAAAATTCGCTATATGCACTAAGGCCATTAGTCTTTTCTTTATCAAACAACTTGGTTTGAAGATTAGGCTATGTTATTAGAAAGAATTAAAGATCCTGATATTGCTTAGGATAACAAGCCTATAATATTCTACATTAGATACATCATTGTCAAACTTTCAAATTAGAAAGCATATCTCATCACTCACTTAATTCAAGTACAAAATTATGAAGATGAATGTCCCAATATGTCATGCATGCATTTAAAGAGATACAAGCCGATTAGCACGATAGTCTTGTAATTAATGATAATATGCAAATAATGATTTAAACAAAAAGCTTGAAAATAAATTTTATGGAGATAAATAAAAAAAGTAGAGCATAAATAAAAAATGCTTATATGCAATATGACAAATTAAACTATTAGTCACCTTAATGGTAAAGAACATGATTGAGTCAACCCTAAATATACTTCTACATGGCATGCTTAATAAAAGCAAAAAATAAAAATAATAAATAAAAAATAAGCAAATCTAGCATAAGGTTCTACATGTTTAATGTAGATAAAAAACTACATCTTGGATTATATCTTTAATTTACGTGACCTAAGTCTACATGCTGAATTATCATTAACAAGTTGCTATATCACATAATCAGTATGTGAGAAGAAAAAGTGTAGGGATTACCTATTTGATTTTGTTGGTATATCTAATTAGCCACCAAGAACTAGAGAAGGAAAAGTAGATTTCGACTAAGTTTTGGTTTTCTCAAAAATGGAAAAATATCTCTAAACCAATGAGAAACAACTATTGTTTATCTAGATAATTAGATATATATATATATATATATGGATCAAGTCGAGAAAGGATCGCACACAAGGAATTTGAATTTGTGTAGATGAGAATGTGCATAGACCTGGCAATTCATGTGTTTGTGTGATTTTTGTTGAGACTGATTTTATAAAACATGTTTAATAGGCACTTATGAAGTAAAATTTAAGGTTGAATCTATGCACATTTGTGGTTAAATAATTTCTTGGATTTTATACTCTAAGATGATTAATCTAACATGGATTATTAGCAAGTTTAAAACCAATTATTAGTGAATAATAAATTGATCTCAAAGGACCTTTGTATAACAAAATGACAAACTCAAAAATTTTAATATATGTGATATTTTTCAGATTGTCTTGTAATTTAAGTGATGAGATCATATACTCCGGTTTGGTCACTCAAAGAATTTTTGTTGTTTAATTCATGTCTGATCGTTTTCCGTCCCCAAATGTCTTATTCATGAATTGATACATTAATTATGGTGTGATAAGCATGAAGGTTATTATGTAAATTCATGAATTTGAATACTCATGAACTATGAATAAACATGAATGGTACTATGTATATTCATGAATTATATACATTCATAAATCTAAACATGCATCATAATTAATTGATATTAATATATTATGCAATTTTGTGTATCTTAGGTAAAAAATATTTAGGTTTCTTAAGTCCTATAAATAGGTGATTTTAGGGGTTGGAACAATCATCCAATTTATTTAGAAATTTTTAAGCTCATTCCTTTCTTTAGTTGTTTTGGTTTTTTGTTTTGGTTTTCTAAGGCATTTGTTTTATTATACTTCTATTCTAAAGCTTAGGAAGAAAATTATGCAAAATTTTATAGTTCATGGACCTTGAAAGTAATGCAACTCATCAAGGTGGTGGTGTTGAAATCCTGTGAGGGAATGGAATTGCATCCATGTACACTAAAGGATGGGCATTTTAGTGTGAAGGACAAATGGTTCAGTCATTGGCAACAATAATAAGTTCTTTATTTTTTGTATTTGTTTTCTATAATAAATTTTTCAACAAGGTTTCATAAATATACAAAATATTTCTAATAAATTTTGTGTATTTTATCATGTCATAATTATGTATAAGATATTTTATATTTATATCAAATTTTGATATGTTAATAACTCTTATTATATAAATTTTGAGATATGTATGTCTTATATTCTAATTATTTTATATATGTAATATTCGTGTAATTGTATTTTAAATTATCAAATCTAAATGTGCGGTTGGCATGTAATATTTTCGACTAGCATAGAATATTGTCGATCGACAATATGCTTTAATGCCAAAGGTGAACCTAGGTTTCTTAGGTTAGGAAAAGAGTATAAAGGTTTTGGAGATAAAAGGTTTTGCTCTTAAAAAGGCAAAATTTATTTTTTACATAATTTTTGCTTATTCTTCAATTTAAAAATGATTTTTTGAAATCGCAATTCAAGTTGCTAAATTTGATGCTCACAAATATTTTTATTATTTCTTTTATATAAATTCATTCGTTTTTTAAATACGTCATAAAAAAATAGATGATATCTAGCGATGGCAATGAATTGGATATCTATAATTTTTGTAATATTCGAATTCGAATATGCAAAACTACCTTAAAATCTAAATCCACATATTATTTGCATAAAATCCACATATTATTATCCCACTCTGAATCCAAATTAAATAAAATTATTCATCGAATATCCGAATCTGGAAAAGAAAAAAAAAACTAATTCAATAGAGTAAAGCTCGATTCTTATATAGAGCATAAATTTTTAACATTTTACAAAAGCTAATTTATATGTCCAAATCTGTTACTCTTATGTGTAATGCGACTTTGGATAATGGATATTTGAGGGTTTATATCCACATTTATGGGTATATGCCCTTGAACCAATCAGATTAGGACATAGGATACATGGTCTAATAACTACATATAAGTTATTAAGTTAAAATAACATAGGTTTTTCTTCATGTTAGTGGCATGATTGACACTCATGCAAACACTAATTGGATGAAGCACTTGAAACACAATGGCCTTGCAAACTTAGTACACCAGTTATAATGATGAGATCCTTATGCATTAAAGCTGTGTTTCTAAAAATATTCCTAGTCATTGTATTGTCAAGACAGGGCATTGACAGTGCACGAAGACTAATATATGCTAAGTCTCTATTCATGGGCTTCATGTAGTCTTTTGATCTCATAGAGATTGAAGTATACGAGATGCTTGAGAATAACATATAGATGGATGTTTTCTGGAAACAAGTTCACTAAACATGGCCTAAATGAGAATTTCATTTGTTATAAGTCATTCAAGCTTATATGGAAAATGTTCTTGTATGCCAGCCATGATAGTAGGTCATTTCGTATGAGGAGTGTTATGCTTTGATTCCATCATGAACAAGTCCATAATAGATGATGCTTATGATAAGGTGGTTTTAGGCATAGCATGGATCATATGGTAGATAAATGAGTGTCTAGAGAAGATGCACCACTTCGAGTGACATTGAAGGCATATCTTGAGTGCTTTTAACAAGGGTTAACTAGATTAAAGTCTCTGGCTAGAGCATATATTTGGATATAAGGAATAGTTCCTTATAGATCCATGAACGTTTACCATAAGTTGTAAGAACTAATATGGATAGGTTAGGATAGAAACTGCACCATGCTCATCCTCAATCTAGGCTATATGGTGAAAGGACCGTACTATATTATAGGCTAGTGACTGAAAGGTTTCCATAACGTCACGTTGACTCTTCAATATTTGGGTGATCATGATAGGTTGCTAGATCCCGCTCTTGATCTATGAACATGATTAATGAGATTATTTGTGTTTATTCCCAACATGTTAGAACCTAATGGGTTACACACAATAAGATAGAATTGTTGGATTAAATCCATGATTTAATTAAGTATAACTTAATTAAATAAAATGTGATTTGAATGAAGGACTTAATTGAAAGGTTCAATTATTAAGGCAAAAGTAGCTTTATGAAATCTAGATTTTGTTGTTTAGTGAAGATATTAATAATAGGATTGTCTTACTAAAGTAATGTCTAATTGAGACATAAAGTGTAAAGGTAGATAAACACTAGTTCTAGTTGAAATAGGATTTCACCTAGACTCAGGATTTGATTAAGAATCAAATATCCTATCTTAATAATTTATTTTTTATCCCTCTTAATATTATTGTTATATTAATTATTTGATAGTTAATATTAAATAATATTAAAATTAAGTTGAAAATAGTTTTAACTAAATTAAAGATTTTACAGTTATAAAATCCATAAAGATGTGTATATACTAGCTAAATTAAGTTTATCATTTATTTATTGAATTTTATAACTATTTGATAATTATATTTTTTAAATAAATATTATATACTCATTTAAAATAAATAAAATTAAATTAGTTGAATTAAATTCAAGAAAACACAAATCTAACCCAAAATACCCTCAATTGTGAGCTTGTTGGCCGTTTTCCTTGGCTCAATTTTGGTGGATATTCCAACCAAAATAGGGAGGAATAGTTGGATTTCATTGGAAACGAGATATCTGATTTTAAGTATTATTTGAATTCACGATATTAAAATCTACAATGATATAATATCTATTATATATATAAGCAGACATAAAAGTAAATGATAAACTCACTATCCCATTTTTTCGGCCAACCTAATATTGGCTCGTGTCCAAACGAAACGAGCTATTTAGCTGCAAGACCCAGAATAGGGTAGATGAACCCAAACGAGTCCGCATTGGATCCAATCTATGGTGTTTGCCAAAACCCTCTTTCCAAGTCTCTGATTACTCTTTAGTCTCTGGTACTATATAAACCCTAAACCCTTCTTCCTTTATTTCAGTATATCTGTAATAACCTCCGACTCCGCCCGTTCTCTCTTCATCGCTGGGGTTTTTAGGTATTTGAATCTGCGTTCTCCCATTTTTTTTCGAAGAAAAGTTTAAATCATATTGTGCTTTGCTTGTCTGCTTAGAAATTCTAGGCGAAAGGGTCTATATCAGCCTTTTGGGTGCTAGTTAAGGTTTGACCCCCCTCCCTTGCATTTCTTTTTCTTATATCTCTATGGTCAAGGCAGTGCAATCCGCCACTGTCAAAACCAGCAGTGTTACTGTGTTATACCTTTTTTTTTCCTCGAAAGCTAGGTTGTATAGAGCTGTCAGATTTAGGGGCTTTCCTTTATTTATTTATTTATTTTTTTACTTTTAGTTTTGCGTTTGATTTGACCTGAAAAATGAGCACGGTTTTGTTGGATTTTGCTGTGTTCTTTGTATGCTTTTCCCCTGCAAAATTGAGGGAAACCCTTTTTGGATTGTACTCAAAACATGAACATTGTGGAATAGTAATGTTTATGTATTAGACGCCATGCAGCTGTAATGTATGGATAAGTTGTTTAAGTATTATACTAATTTGCTCGTATATATTGTTTAGCAACAAATCATATGAATCAACGTGTTTTGGCTGTGTTATGTTCTCTATGGAGGCCATAAATTTATTTTCATGATAAAGAAATGGTTTAGGTTCTTACACTTATTTATGGACTGTATGGCTTATAAAGCCTAATCATGTGGGGGCAAAAAAGAAATTTTAGTGCCTCGTGTCTGATTGACAGAGTTGTTCGCCTTCAGCTTTATTTCAGATTGCCTTTGTGTAAACATGAATGCGTTTGCCTTCTTGCTTTTTTCTGATTTGGAGTTGCTTAACATCTCACATCTAGTCTAATGTTGACTATGAGCCATAAGCATGCTCACTACTTTTTATCATGTAGGTTCTGTGCTTCTTAGCGGTTGCTAATTGGTAAGTCTTTTATTACTTCCTCCCCATTTCACGCTCTCATCTTCTACATATAAATCCGCTGTTCCATATATATTTGATGCTTGGTTTTTGTTTAACTCTGGTTCTTCTGCAATGTGACATAAAAAAAAAAAAAAAACTTCAGCTTCAAGTAAAATGAATCTCAACAACATGAAAGTTCCTAAGATGCCGGGAGGTGGAGCCCTTCCTGCTTTGCTTAAGATTGGAGTCATTGGTGGGCTTGGCCTCTATGGAGTTGCCAACAGTCTCTACAATGTTGAGGGAGGGCATCGAGCAATTGTTTTCAATCGTATATGGGGCATCAAAGATAAGGTCGTCATTTTTCCATAATATTCTTCTATAAGTTGACATGTTTCCTTTCTCAGATGACTAGATTTTTTTTCTCCTGCTATTAACATTCTAGTTTGCTATTGTTTTGGCTTAACTTTTTGTTTTGAAGTATGTCATGTACTTTAATGATTTTGTGCAGGTTTATTCTGAGGGAACACACCTCATGGTTCCATGGTTTGAGAGGCCTATCATCTATGATGTTCGTGCAAGACCTCATCTGGTTGAGAGCACTTCTGGTAGTCGTGATCTTCAGATGGTAAATGCCAATTTTCAACTTTCACATAGAAATTCTTCTCCTATCATTACCTTGTTTTTAGTTTTCTAAGATGATGTTAACTGGGGCAAAGGAAGTTAAAATCTTGGCCTATTTTATTTTTGTGTTTTATAAAAAATTCATGCTGTAGTGCTGTTAAGATGAAAGTACGTTTTGGTAAAAGTTCTGTGAGCATGACTGAAAGGGGTGAAGCCAGGGGGTCTGAATGGGATCTTCAGCCCCCTGCTTTTGAATTCTTTGATAATAAGGTACAGTTTATCAACTAAAAAAATGATAAATTTGAATTAGAACCCCTGAAACATTTTTTATGTTCCTCTGACCAAAATTTTGTACCAGTTAGTATGGTCAATTCTACAATTTGCAACCTTTTAGTCTTAAACTTCATTACTAATTTGATTATCTTTTATTTATTTTTATTTAAGCACACTGTTAAATCCTTCAATTATGATTTTATCCTTCTCAATCAATCAAGAAATATGATAATAAAAATTTTTACATCAAAATGTACAAAGGAAACATTAATTAAACAGTTTTTATTTGCCATATTTTCTCACAAAGATTAGTTTTAAATGTAACTTTCTTTTTCCTTCTATTTTCATACCTCCTATCATGCTTTTAATTGTTTAAAAGTTCTGTAATGGCTGTTCTATTTTAATTGAAGTAATTATTTGCTTGATGTTATTTTCTATTCAATCTTTTATATTGTCATACGGACAACATAACATATGAAATTTACGCATCTTTTTTTCACTTGTCAAGAGAAAGGTATACATTTTATTCAATCATATTACTAATTGATTTAAATTTAGCATACTATTTTTTTTGGGTTAAAAAAAGTTCCTTTTACTATGTTTTTTCTTATCTATCCCTCCTGCACCCCCACTGCCAAACTCTGAATCCTGGCTTCACCCCTGATGATTGAATATGGTGAGCTCCAGAATGTAGGATGCACGAGGCATTTTCCTGTTATTTCCCCTTCTTGTTGATGCTATGAAATAGATGCTTTCATAGTTATATTTGGTGGAAACTTAAAATAAAAAACCATTGCAGGAAATAATGCCATCATTAGAAACTAAACCCACTTCTGAACTATCCTCTGAAGGTGAAGATTGGACTTCGAGTTCTTACTCGCCCTAGGGCAAATCAGTTGACTGAAATTTATCGAACTCTTGGTGAGAACTTTAATGAGAGAGTCCTGCCTTCAATCATTCATGAAACTTTAAAAGCTGTGGTTGCTCAGTACAACGCCAGCCAACTCATTACTCAGAGAGAGGTTGGTATCCTGCATATACTTATAGTGTTATTTGCTTCCTAATAATGACATAAAATGGTTTGGATTTATTGTGTGAAGTTGAACTGTTGTTCTCTTAGAATGTTAGTAAGGAAATTCGGAAGATTTTGACTGAAAGGGCTGCTTACTTCAACATTGAATTGGATGATGTGTCCATTACAAGCCTGACTTTTGGGAAGGAATTCACAGCTGCAATTGAGGCCAAACAGGTGGCTGCACAAGAAGCTGAGAGAGCTAAATTTATTGTGGAAAAAGCTGAACAGGACAAGAAAAGTGCTGTTATCCGAGCACAGGTGAGATGCAAAATGATCCATCCTCACTCTGCCTAGGAAATTATAGATTGTAAATGAAAATAAAGAGGAACATAAAGGACCAAAGAAGAGGCCAAGAGGATAAAATGGCTGAGTTTTTTTATAGCAGTTAGATGATAAAATGCACCTCAATGGTAGTATTAAGTATATATCTGGTAAAAAGAATGTACATCCTTTCTTATAAAGCGTGCCCAAATTTTCTGAAACATATTTGGATATTAGTTTCTGCTTTGCTCATAAGATTGTGAGATTTAGATTTCGCCTTGTATTAAGTTGATCAGGTCACCCTTGTAAAATATTTTTGTTTTCTGGTTGGCAGGGTGAAGCCAAGAGTGCCCAACTCATTGGTCAAGCTATTGCAAGCAATCCAGCATTCATCACATTGAGGAAAATTGAAGCTTCTAGAGAAATTGCACAGACCATTTCAAATTCAGCCAACAAAGTCTTCTTGAATTCGAAGGATCTATTGCTGAACCTTCAGGAGATGAATCTGGAAACCCACTCAAAGTAATCGGCGTGTTAAGTTGAACTACTAGTGACTGCCCTTCGTTAGTCTTTGTTGCCAATTTGTTTAATGGTGAGAACGTTTAATAATATACAGTGGCAAAAAACCTAATTGCTTTTGTCTTCTCATGAATTTTTGAAAGGAGTTTATTCTGTTTAAGGATTAGTGTTAAAACGTCAAATCTATACGATTTATCTGTTTTCCCCATTAAATGGTCCTTAATATCTTTCGTTTTCAGTACTTGCTGAGGTGGTAGGACATGGATCTAGCAACATTATTAGATACTACACAATTATACAATATACAATATAAAACAATAATTATAATGACATGTCATGATAAATAATGTACAGACAACCCATTTTAAAATTTATATATTGTGGATTATTAATGAATCATAATTTTACGTTAATATAAAATTTTTACAATGATAATGATAAAATATAATAATATAATATGAATAATTAAATTGTAGGCATTTCAAAATTGAAAGCCTTTTGTTTTCTCTGAGGTTGTATTGTGATATCAGTTGGTCTTAACGTTTAACGAGTATATATATTTTGGGTCAAGGTAAAATTTTTGTAATATCAGGGATTGGTGGGATTATTTAGGTTTGAACCCGAGCTTACCTGTTTTTTAACATCTGTTACGACTTTTATTAAAATGATAATCTGCTGCTGCGTCGGGTTTGCTTGCAGCGTCAAAGAGTTTTATCAGGTTCGAGGAGGTGAAAAACTGTACCACCTGCTTGGTTGTCATTCCTGTGCAAGTAAAAAATTGTTTGTGGTTGGTAACATTTAACTAGTTAAAATCAGTTAATTTACTTCAACGACAGTTAACCATCATTGGACATATATGCACCATTGTTGGCAAAATCAATTGATATCAGTTAGCAATCGATAAACTTGAAGCAAAGAATTGTGTATGGGAAAATAGTATCTTACACTTGAAATCTTTATATAAACAATTGTAGATGTATCTCTTGTAAAGATAATCTCATTTTTACAACAATAATATTATTTAATAAGATGAATATATCGAGAAGCTAGAAAATTTGTCAGTTGCTAACTAATATAAGAAGCATTTACAATAAATATCAAATAAGATAAATATATCAAAGAGCAAAAGAAAATTTATCCATTGCAAACTGATATCGGTTGGACTTTGCTGACTCTTGGATTAAAGAGTACAATAACGTTTCTTAGAGGGTGGCTTAGCAGGGGAACTTTTTCTAGCAATGGGATAGACTAAAATCTTTTTTACCAAACGAGAGTACTTCTAATTTTATTTACTTAAATAAGGTAGTTTAAGTTGGTCAATGCCAAATCATTGTCTACCTGGCAAAACATCCCATATGGCAGTTGAGATTTATTTCTCATTTCTTTCAAACCGTAATGTGATCGGGGAGAGAAACTCCACGATTCCAATCTCAGTACCGGCGTGAAGTTGTCAATAACAATGGTTAGCTTATCTCCATCAAACACTCAGTAGCCAACCACAAATCACACTCAATGTAAAATAAGTCGAGCAAGAACTACGATTTAAAATGATTTATTATAATCCAACTATTAAATATGAAATGTAGTCGGTAGTCGCAAAACCTCCAAAACAAGGATTCTCATAGTACCGCTTGAGATATATACGTGTATAAAAACATTTCAAGTTGTAGGGGGAAGACAATAATTTCACATAAATTAGCTTAGGATATGGACTGTATAAAGCAAAGGTCACTCTTCCCTTATTGAGGCGTCTTTTCTCAAAGGACAAAACTGTGAGGACATTTTGTGCACTGCTCCAAAGCGGACAATACCTCATAGCAGGCGCAGCTCGACAATCTTTGCATCAACAATGGCGCCGTCTGTAGGAACCGATAAGCCATAAGCTCATAATTGAAATTTCATTCAGGAATATAAATAAGTAACTCCAAGTTACTCGACCTACACAATGATATCTTGCCTACTCAATTTACAACTTACACAGTGGTAATTTGCCCACTCGATCTACGATTTGCACAGTGGTAACTTGCCCACTTGATCTACATGAAACTTGGCATATAAACATGCCCATTCGACTTGTACAAAACTTGGCGTATAAACAGGTAACACCAAGTTACCATGTAAACATGTAAAACATGTATACTTAACTTACACAGTCCAGACCCTTGCCTGGGGGCTAGTGTTGGGGCAAGACAACAATCCCATATCGCTTAGCCAATGATATGGACTATAGCTTGTAAAACAAAGCAACCCTTCCCCTATTGAGGCGCATTTTCTCAAAGGATAAAACTGTAAGGATCGTCTGTGCACTGCTTCAAAGAGGACAATACCTCATAACAGGCGCAATTCGACAATCCTTGCATTAATAGAAGTGATTAAAGTTTTGAAGGAAAAAAGAAAACCAAAGAGATTTCTTAAGTGAAAGCAGAAAGTATTGGAGAATGGTTGTTGCTTTGTTATCTTGAAATCATGTTTATTTGGTTTGCGAATCAAAAAGTTTTGTGAGAAGCTTTGGGATAAATGATTATCAAACGCCTCTTTCTCTTTCAACTTCGAAGAAGATTGGCATATCCATTTTAATGTTTTTGATTTATTATTTATGAATAATTTTAGGGATCATATACCATTGATTTTTTTTAGATTTGAATTCTTAATTTGTTTTCATTTTGTGTTGGTTATAATTACATGGGTTTTTGATGAAATTTTTAATTATTTAGTCTAATTTTATATTTCTTTTCCTATAGATATCGTTGAAATGGTGGATTTATCTTGCCTCCACCACCATGCTACGGTGATTTGTGAAGAAAAATGCCCTTTCTTGCTCCTTGAGAAGTATCGGCCACTATGTTTTTGCCCATGGTCCTGTGCTTTTCTTTGGTTTTGGATGATCTGAATAGTTTGTTAATTGTTTGTTGAAATAAGCATGACGTGATGAAGCATGATTTTGGCTATTTTTTCTTGCATGAATCAGGCTATGTTACTCACATTGCCATGATTTATTGTATGCTATGTTATTTGGATGGTATTTAAATGAGTTTACTATGTGTTTGATAATATGCTTGCTTAGTTGATGAAAACTAGCTTTCTGAAACCCTCCCTAGATTAAGCCATAGTTGGTTTATCTAATGAGCCAACTTTGGCCTATTCTTTTCATCATCATTTCATACCATAAAACTTGATATATATTAAGCTTAATTATGCTTAGATGAGGGTTGATTAAGGCCATAATAAAATGGTTTTAAAATTGTTTACATGAGTTCTAAATTTGAACATTGAGCCTTGTGTTTAGGCCTTGGTTTTTTGTGATTAAGAAGCATTATTGGTAAGCTTTGGCACTGATTTGGAGCTGTCACAACCTTGTGGGGGAACACTTTAATGCTTCTTTCATGGTCAAGAAGTATATTTACAAGGGAAGTGCCGATGAAAAAAGGTAGAGAGCATTCACATGTTTTAAGATTGTTTGAATGCATTTCAGTTTAACTGTTAATGTAGCTATCATATTAGTTGAGTGCCAATTTATTTGCGCTCAAATGTGTTTTATTAACATGTCGTATTTGGATGTTAAATGAAGTCATGAAATGTCATTAGCAAAGACAGCAACACTTAGAGTGATCATCCATGGAAAAATCATCCTTTACCTTATTTTCATCTACTACCAATAGCAGTAAGTTTGGTTGTAAATATATTTTCAATCCTAAAATGATTTTTTGGAGAATTTTGAGTATTTTGTTGTTGTAGTGCATAGAGTTAGCTTTCTAATGAGCTATTGTACAAGATTTTTTGAGTCAGTTTGAGCGAGTTATGAATTTTGCTTCGCTCACTGTTCGAAAACCTGAATTCAGGGACTATATATATAATGTCCCTTTTTCAGCCCAACAAATGATTTTTGGGGGAATTTTTAAATATTTATATGCAAAATTAAATTGAATTAGCTTTTCAATGGTATATCGTGTGTGACTTTACGAGTCTGTAGTGAATTTTTTACTATTTGTTGTGCAAATCCCTTATATCTAGGCCTAGACCTGATCGTAAAAATATTTTCACACTTCAAATGATTTTCATGGCATTTCAAAATACTTTTAGTTGAAATCTTATCGACCTTTCAAATAGCATATCATTTGTGATTTTTGTAGACCTGGCAATATTGCAACGATTACACGAAGATGACAGACATAAAGTCAAAAAAACGCGATACAATACAACATGGATATATTTTCAAAATCTATCTGATACGAAGTATGTATCAGAATTGATATACATGTAAAAACCTTTAAACATGATTATGACATGACAAAATATATGAGTATGACATAAATACACAAACTGCCAAGTCTCGATTTTTAAAGTATGTTTGAGTGAGAAATAAATTAGAGAAGCATGTTAGTGCGAGCAATTCCTTGTCTCCAGGAAAGGTCATAATTTAAGATTTCCATGTTGTCATTTTCGAGATGTTCGGACACCTTAGGAAAAACATTGGTTTGCATCATCATTGGGTGATTCGGAAGCATTGTTTGCTCTTCAAAGGATCATCTAAGGCTTGCATTTTCTTAAAAAGTTAATTTAAGTTTTTTTTTTGAACTTTACTTTTGATTTCAACTTCATTTTCCACATTTTTTCCAAAAACTTTAGGAAAACACCTTGTTTTCCAATAACTAATGAATTTTACGCCATTTTTTTATCATTTTTGTTTCTCAATCCTTTTTTGAAAATTAAATTTCCTCTCTTGTTTCTCGGACTTTGTTTGATTTTCTTTAGAACTTTTATGCCTTAACCATTATTTAAGTCCTAGTTAGTATCGATTATTTCTCTAAGTATTCAAGGCTTTTTATGAGATACATTTCAAATCGACTATCATTCTCTTATATTTGTGAATTATTGTTTTATGGATTATATGTTGTGATTAATCTCTCATACACGTATAGGAAAACAAGAAATGCATTCATGAAATTCGATTATCATCTTTTGGAAATAACCTAAGGCAATATTTTGAATCGAGCCTTTCTTGAGTCTTTTGCCATTCCATTAGAAAGATGTCAGCAATGGTGCCTACCCTGAGAATACCGTTTTCGAATGGAAAACCCAAAAAATATTTTTAAAACAAAATTCCACATTTCACCGAACTTCGGAGAATGTCAAAATTTTCAAAATAATAAAAATGGTAATAACATTTAAAAGGAATTTATGATTAAATTACAAAATTAAAACTGAGAAACCCAAACTTAGGATCATACATGGTTAGATGGTACTGAGTCTAGGGTGCCGGGGGTGCTAATCCTTCCCCACTCATAACCGACTTTCGAACCTAATTCTTACATTGGTTTTCAATGTGACAATAAAATCAATCCTTCAAAAAATAAAATTTCAAAATTTAACGAGATCAATTTAAATAGGTATTTGATTAGACCTAGCCTAAAAAGATTGGTAGCGACTCCATTTTCCCAGTAATTTCATAATAGCTAAATAGGAAAGAGTTGGGCGAGCAATTCATTTTGATGATTGAGATCTAATATGAACAATACAATTTTTTCTACTCTAATGTGCTATCCAAGGTATGTCACTACATGTGGAATATAAAGAATTTAGCAAAATAAATAATTTTTGAGTCATTCTCAAAGAAAATATGTCGTTTTAGGGAATTTTTTTAATATAAAAAATTTAGATAATTTTTATCAAAGGCGAAGATATCACATGCTTAATTGGTACCAATTTATAGGCGTTGTGAGGATGCTAATTGCTTTCCCTCATATAATCATCTCCCAAACCCGATTTTTATTTTTCTCTGGTTAAACATATTCTTGATTTTTAATTGACTTTCAAAAAACTTTTAATTAAATTTTAGAATTTTTTTAAAACTCAATTTTACTGTATGACAAATCACATCTAGCCAAGAAAGATTTGTCGACACCTAATCTTAGCCAGGCCTTCTTTATGATGTTTTGAGATATCTGAGACTAAGAACCTAGTATCTTGGTGGGTTTATCCCTTTTTATGTGGGTTAGGAATTTTAGGACCCATTTAGCCATATCTGATGACTGCTCGTGCACACGGTCAAAAAATAGTTGCATTTTCAGGGTTCATAGAAAGTAAACGCATTCAAAAGATATAAACTTCGGAGAGAAAAATTGGTTTTTGAATTCCTTTTTGATAATTATGGAATTTATTTTTAAATGTGGAGTTATGGTCAAATTTCTATTTATTATAAAATATTTTAGTTTTTTTTATGAATTTAGCGAATCAGCCATTGTATAGTTTTATTGATATTCGTGTGATATTTATGCCAATACTCACTTTAAAAAACTTTAAGAATCATGAGAAAAAGTCCATATTGGCATTTATATCATGAGCTTTCAAATTGCTAGATTAATTTATTTTTTTTAATTTGGAGCAGTATCTCGAATTTCATTTTTTGTAAGGATTTTCCCATAAATTCTTTTTGAGTTTTGGATTTTTTTATTCTTTTGTCGTAATTAAATATTTTCAATTAAATACTTTAGATTTAGTACCCTATCTTGTTCGAGCCTTTATGCAAGCCATTAAACGTCACTATTTGGGGCGTCATCCAGGCCATTTAGATAAGCATGGGTCAACCATAAATCATTCCTAGCTAAGGCGAGGAGTTTGGAGAGTCAAAGGTGCGTTAAATCCATATTTCCATGAGTGGGTATCGGTACATGACCCTTATGTATCGATACAAGGCCTCCATGTCACCAAAATCTCAAAATCCACTATTTGTATCGATACAGGATGGCCATGTATTGATACATTTGTCTAGGGTATTGATACAATGGTATTTGTATTGATACAAAATTATGCCATAGCTAAAATCATGAGATTTGGCCAAAATGTATCGATACACAAGTCGGCGTATCGATGGTATCAATACAATCTTTATAGTATTGATACATCTAGGTAAATTTTGTTCTATGTATCAACACAAAACATTTTGTATCGATACACATAGGCAAATGTTTCCTAGTTCATACTATTTTACCTCTTTGAACCATGACATTAAAGCATGAATTTGGTCATGATTTTGGCCACAAAAATCATTTAATCTTAGACATAACTTTTTAAAAATCATATGGATTTTATTTTTGGGCTTTAAGCATTGGATTATAACATTTTTAAATGGTCCATTAAGTATGTTATAAGGGCATTTCATTCTATAATTTGGATTAATTAAAGGCAAGCTAGACCTTACTCCTTATGTCAGCTTATGCATGGACTACTAATACTACCAAGGTTGTGCATCAACCAATGAAATGTTGAAAGGTTGCTCCTTGGTATAATGACTCACCATGTTGTAGACCACAATTGTCCTATATGCCCTACCTTTGCTAGGTTTTTGATTGCAGAAATTAAATCTTATATAATATGCATTATGTGCTCAGCCAAAGGGAGATTACACTAATTTTACATTAGCCACCAGCCTTAGAAAAATTTCATTTGCGTAGCTCTCTCTCAACCCCTCTAAAAACCCATCTAAAATCTTTTATTTCTCCTTTCCAACCTCTCATCATTGGATATTACAATTATCAAGCTCATTCTTGGCCACCTTTTCTTGCTAAATCCATAGCAAAAGGAAATAAAGAAAGTGTATTAAATGCAAAGTCTTTTTTGCTCAACATCACCAACAAGGTTCTCATGCTTTTGGCTATATTTCCTATTTCTTCCTTCATTTATTTGCTCATTTCTTACATTTTCATCATTGTAGTGAGACTTAATGTGCTAACCATGACCTTATCTTAGGATTCTCATGCATTTTATAGCCTTGGTTGCAATGGACTTAGGATTTTTGATGCTTTATTGACCCTTCCATCGTGTTTTCTTATGTTTATGTGCTTGGTTCATCTTGAAAACATGTTTTAATGTTGTCTTGAAATTCTAGCAAACTTTTCATTCTTTTAAGCATGTTTACATTGTTTCCATGGCATGATTCTTGATGTCATTCATGAAGCTAATATGTTTATGCATTTTCTTGTCCATTTCTTTGCATTTTTGTCATCATGTTCATGTCTAAATGTCACTTTTACTTATTTAAACATGCTATTCATGTTTATTGTGATGAATATTATATTTAGTTCATCACATGCTTGTTAAAATGCTTTTTGTTGCTTGTCAAAAATTTGTTTTGTAAAACTCCCCAAGTTATAACTGTGTTAATTTCAATAAATGAAGATTAACATGGACTTAAGATTTTCTATCTATCTCAAATCTTAGGGAAAATCGAGCTTTCTATGTCTAGATTCAAGGTTAAATAAGGCTAAATATTATGATTTTCAAAATAAAATGTCATTTTTTATTTTTTCCAAGTTGTTTCTGCCTTGTTCTTGTTGTTTAATCTCTCTTACTAGTGACATGGTCAATGGGCTATTCCATCTTCTCAAACTACTCCAGGATTACATGAATAAGCTTGTAAAGCCACTATCATTGATTCCTTAGTTGTCATGGATGTTCGTGTGTCCTTAACCCGAGTCTTGCTCTAAGAAACTCGAAAAATTAAAAATTTCCCTTGTTTCGTTCTGATGGCACTAAAGTAATGATTTTAAAAATTATTTTTGAACCCTAAATAATTTTTCACAAATTTTATAATATTTCTTTCTTAAAGGACATCGAGTTACCTTTCTAAAGGTAACTTGTTTGCCCTTGGATTATTCCCAATGAGGGAGTTACGATTTTTTGAAGCAATGATATTTGGAACCCTTAGAATCAGTGAGGTGCCCAACCTTGTCATTCTTATAAAATTTAAGGTACTGGATTTTAAGAAGTTAATAGAACTACTAACCTTACTTTGCACATCTGAGTATACCTTAAAAGATGCTATTGTTTATTAAAGATGCTACTAACCCTGAATAAACTTTGGTTGTTTATTGAAGATGCTATTGGTGAAGTTGTCCCTAAGCCAATTGTCTCTTTGCTTTTGCATAGCTAACCCATTTATTTTGCTACCTCATTCATCTATCATGATTCCATACTTATCATCACTTCATCATAAGCAATCATCAATAAGTACATTTTAATGTCATGGAAATCTAATATGGGAATGGTCATAAAAGTGCAAGCGATTTTGAGATTAAACAACATGAAATCGATTATCTCACACCGCTACAATACTCGCCACCTTAAATGGATCATGGACAATGACCATCAATCATGCATCAAGTGACTTGATTTGATGTACAAGGAGTCTCAAGACCAAATGCTTCATCGGTAAGACAAAATACAAGCACAAATCATAAAGCTCATGGAGCTAATGATAATCTCCACTGAGGAGAAAAGACAAGCCGGTATTATAGATATTGAAAAAAGCTAACTAACCTAGAAAACCACCTCATCAGTAGTATTAAAGCTACCCTGGAAATGACTCATCAAGAGCACCAACCAAACATAATGCTAGCCCTGTTGATACCACTAGTGATTTATCTGAACCATATGGCGGTGAATTAATTTATCCTTAATTTTAAAGGGTGAATATGGGAGTCTCTTTGACTGATCCCATAACCCTTAATCATGATGAGTAAGAAAAGATAGATGGTCAGAAGTTTACAATGTCTATCGATAAAATGAACAAGTACTAGCTTTAGAAGAAATGCTTTTAAGCTATCAAGGGGAGTGATAAGTTCAGAGCCATTTAAGTTGAATCTTTGTCTTTAATGCCTAACCCTATCATTCCCATAAAATTCAAGGTACCAAATTTTGAGAAGTTTAATGGAACTACTGACCTTACTATGCAAATCTGAATGTACCTTAGAAAGATGGTCGATACAAAAAGGATGGAGAACATTTTATACACTATTTTCAATATAGGTTGATTGGAGTAGACACTCGATGATAAATCGAGTTTGACAACATCAAAATTCAGTCATGGGCTAGCTTACCTAAAATCTTCTTGAATAAGCACTAACGCATGTCGCATTGGGCTCATGACTAGTTTTCTCTCATGAACTTAAAAAATAAACCTATTGAGAGTTTCCAAGTAGTATGCTCAATGGTGGAGAGGGAAGGCAGCTTTAGTTCAACCTCCTCTGATTGAAAAAGAGATGACTATGACATTTATCAACACCCTATGTGCCTCATACTATGACAAACTGGTAGGGCACACCACTAAAAAGTTTACTGATCTTGTTCTATCAAGTGAAATGATTGATGAGGCAATCAAAAGTGGTCTCACATCAATGGATGAGTCATTTAGATTGAGAAAAAAAACCTACTATCAATACTAAAAAGAAAGAAAGAAAGAAGGCAAATGCCATAAACTATGCAAACTTATCTCAGTTGAGTCATTATCAGGTGCCTAGTCCATATTACCTGGGCATGCCCTACTGTAATCCAATTATGATCTCTCCTCAGCTAGTTTATACCATGACCTATAACCCATTTTTTATTGTCCCTTCGAACCTTCCATGAAATAATCCATCTCCAATTAATTAAAATGCAAATGCCTCTACCAACAATGCCCCAAACTAACAATGAACGAATCCTAAGAGATAATAGTTTGACTCCATTCCCATTACCTATAAAAACATTACCAGACACTACTTTAAAGGCACTTAGTTGCTCCTGTTTACATTCCTTAAAAGAAGACCCTTGCCTTAAGTGGTACGATGCCAATGCCCACTACTAATACTATACTTGGGTAGGAGGCATGACATCAAAAATTGCATATCATTCAAATAAAAGGTCTTAAACCTTATCAACTCGAAGGTCCTACAATTCAAGACAAATCAAAGGCCAAATATTGCTACAAATCCTCTACCCAATCATGCTGAGCCAACAGTAAACATATTAGTGTCAAGAATAATTGTGAGGTCAAGAGAAGCATAGAAAAAGTAAGGACACTGATATGTCTTGTTTGGCAGATATTAATTCAAGCAAGATTTTTTAATACAGTTGAAAAGATAAAAGAAAATTTCAAAGATTCTTGTGATTTCCACACCATCCATGGCCATACCCTTCAAACATGCAAAGAGTTTCAGGCAATGGTTCAATGGATGATGAATGAGGGCAAAATTAAATTTTATGACAAAAAGCAAACATCCTCCATCGAATTTTTGAATATGATTAGAGAAGGAATGACATATGTTAATTCAAGCAAGAATTTTTTTTAACCCTTGGCTGAACCTCCCCCTTATAAATAGGGAAGGATGTTTCAGGAATAGCCTAATGGCTTTCATGGCAAAATTTGGCATTTTTCCTTAAGAAATTTCAAGTTTTATTAAACTTTCACGGCTTTAAAGGTAGTTTCATTATGATTTTTGCTCATTGTCTTCATTTTCCATCATATTTCATCTTTTTAGTGAGCTTAATGATCATTTGCGCTCATGAATTTTGACCCATGTTGAAAGGCCAAGTGTTGAAAGCCATGAACAATTTCTTGATTTAGTTGTTAAATTTGACTTTTCTTAGCAAAATTTGATTTTCATCAAGAAAACATGCTTTTGTTGATATGCTGTATATTTTATCATG
Source organism: Adansonia madagascariensis (assembly GCA_038381835.1). NCBI lineage: Eukaryota > Viridiplantae > Streptophyta > Magnoliopsida > Malvales > Malvaceae > Adansonia > Adansonia madagascariensis. Next base: position 25,753 of record JBBYHL010006757.1, read on the forward strand.
TGAATATGTTCACGATTATGTTATATTCCTTGGTATTTTCATGTGAATATTTCATAAAGCATTTTATATGTTGATTTTTCATCATTTCATATATGTTGATGTTAATTTTAGTTTGGTAAAAATTAGAATATGTGTTTTTTTTTGTTTTTATGAAGCTATGTTAAAAAAATTGATCTTAATTGTTGTTGATGATTATCATGGCCTTTGATAAATGTTCGTGCTTGTTGTAATAGTACTTTTGGACTATTTTATGATGTTTAAAAATTATGGGGTCAAAAAAAATTTACCTAAAATTTTTAAAGACCTTGGAAGGTGTTTCCAAGCTTGGCCTAACCTTTTTTGATTATTTTGTGAAGTTTTTGATATTTGGGCCAATTTGTAATTATGAAAAAATATAAAGACCAAATTGCAAAAATGAAAAATTATTCCAAGGTCATGTAGTTTGGACGAATGACCCATGGATCTTTAGGAGCATTTTCATGCATTTTTAACATGTTGAAATACAATCATTCATTTTTAGCCTTTTAGGGATCTTTTTGTAATTTTAAAAAATTTAGGAACTTGTTTGCAAGAACATAAAAAAATATTGTTCCAAGGCTGAAGGTGCTTGGCCGAATACTTTTTGTGACTTTTAGTATGATTTCCATGATTTTTTGTGATGTGTTTGATATTTTGTTTTGTGTTTTATTTCATGTTAGGCTATTTTTCAAAGTAAGCAAATTTTAGAGTCCATTAGGAAAACCTTGCATTTTAGGGTTAAAAAGGTCTTTTCTTACATCAAATTAACCATTCAAAGTATTTTGGTCATTTAAGAACATTTTTAGCATTTTAGCCATTTAGAGGTTAAAGTGCATTTTTGAGGAATTTAAGGGCCTACTAGCATTTTTCGTATTTTAAGTCATATTTGCTATATAAGTTACCCATTTTGGGTAAAATTGTCATATCAATCATTTTTAGTCTTTAAGGGTTATTGAGATACTTCTATGTTAGAGGTACACCTTAGGGATATTTTAGTAATTTACCTTAAAATCGAGTCTTTTATTATCATTGGGATACTTAAATGTCGAAGGTGCATAATAGGGATAGGTTCATCTTTTTATGATAATATTGAGTGCTTTAGAGGCACTTGGATATTTTCATGTCAAAGGTAGACCTTAAGGAAATTTTGGTAATTTACATTAGAACCAAGTCTTATGTGATCATCAGGATGCTTTCATATCAAAGGTACACAGTAAGAATAGTTCTTTCAGTTATGATGTGATCGAGTCCTTTAGGTTACCAAGATACTTTCATGTTGAAGGTATACTTTAAGGACATTTCAATAGTTATTTTAGAACTAGGTATTTTAGGGTCAACATGATACTTTCACATCAATGCGTCCTTAGGAGACATTTTGGCCTTTTTGACCAAAAAGGTCATAGTATAGGTTTATATTATTTTTAATAAAACTAGAAACCTTTAAAAATTAAGATAATATCTCCAAGTTAAAATAGTACAGGGAATTTCTCCCAGCATATAGAAGAGGTTTCGCATATTTTTAATGAGTTATCCTTTTTCAAAATAAGAAAAATAGGATTTTTTTTCAAATTTTGGAAAAATAAAACTTTATGTATTCCTCTGACTCTTCAATAGGTGCAAAAGATATTTTGATTTTGAAAACCTTTCGTATTCCTTTGGCTCTCCAATGTGTTGCGAAAGAGATAAGGGTAAAACTTTTTGTGTTCTTTCGGTCCTCAAGTGGGGTGCAAAAGATATTTTGATTTTCAAAAATATTGAAATCCCTATTTTCTACTACGAAATAATAAACTTGAAATTCTAGAAAATTTTGAAATATAAAAATTATAATTAAATACCAAATATTAAAATTGAATAAAAATAAAATTTTAAGTTAACATGTAATTAATAAGGTACTGATTACAGAGCATTATGAGAAGTATTGATCTTTAGTAGTGATTGTAACTAACTCTCAAACCCTTCCAAGTGATCGCTAGTATCATCGTAAATCTCAGTGTTTGTTTTTAGGGGTTCGTAACCATCTCAAATATGAACTATGGTAGGTGACCAATCTCACCTATCCAAAATAGATTTACGGCGACTCCTAAAAAATAAATGATATTTTTGTAATGATCATTTAGGGTTAAGTTAACTAAATAACTCATCATGATGGCTCAGTCCTTAAAAATAAGGAAATAATAATATGGCCTTAGAAATAAAAAATAATGATCTATATATATATATATATGAACGAAGGATACACTTGCCTTTTTAAGTTCGCCTGGTCAAGATTCATATCTAGGCCATCTTACAATAGAAGGCTATACATCAACCAATGAAATACTAAAAGCTTGCTCTTTTCTACAATTACTAACCATGTTGTACACTGCAAAGGTCCCAAATACCTTATTTGCTATGTTATTTTGATGGCTGAAATGTAGTCTTATATAATTTAATTTTCATGCTCAGCCAAAAAAACACACAACAGATTTACCTCAGCCTCCAAACACTTTCTTTTTACTATTCTTGCAGCTTTCCTTTCACCTTTCTTAAAACCTCTCATTTCCTTCATTTTCGCTCTCCAAACTCCTGTCCATTAATACCATAACCAAAAAGCTTCTTCTCTTCATTCCTTTCTTGCTAATCAATAGCAAAGAGAGGGAGAAAAAAACCTAAAGTTGAAGTTGTTTTTTGCTTAAAGGCAAGGCTAAGGTTGTATACTTTCCATCCTTTTCTTTTTTTTTCATCATTTGCACCATCTTAGCAAGGTTGTATACCTTGCTGTTTTAGATATTTATTCATGTTTGATTCTTCCACTATGTTTAGTTTATCAAGTGTTTGTTAAAATTTGTCTATGATACTTGCAAAAAATTTGTTTTTTCAAAAAAACCCTCAAATTAGGTCGATGCAACCTTCAATAAATAGAGATTAACATGGATTTAATATTTTCACTAGTTGTTCCTCTAGTTTTGGCGATAAAACAAGCTTTCTATATCTGGATTCATGATTAAATAACTTTAGATATTCTGATTTTCAAAAGAAAATATCCTTTTTACTTATCCTAATGTTTTTGTGCCTTTATGTTAAGGCCTAACACCCTTTTGCTAGTGGCTTAGTTAATAGGTTGTTCCATCATCCCAAACTATTTCTTTGTGTGAATGACCTTGTGAAGCCAATGCCATTGACCTTCTTTTTCATGAACGTTCAAATGTCCGTAACTCGAGCCTAGCTCTACGAAACCTGAAAAACCAAGAAAATCCCTTGTTTTGCCATGGCAATATTATAATATTATAGCCACGACTTGAAAAGTTATTTTCGAGCCCTAAGATTTTTCTTGACTTTTTGATATTTTTCCCTTAAATATCATCAATTACCTTTCCAGTAGTACCTCGTTTGCCCTTGAACATGCCCAGATATGGGAGTTATGATTTTTTTAACTTTCGCTATCCAAAACCTCTAGAATCAACGATTTGTATTACGTTTGGGCCATTTTAGGCCATCAGATTATTTTTTTTCTAGATTTTTTTAAATATTTTCCCTAAAATTTTTGAGAAATTCACTTTCTAAAAGGGTATTGTTTATGGTTTAATGATTCCAAATGAGTCTAGGATGATTTTCCAAAGTCTGTTGTACCATTTTCCTTACACATGCTGCCAGTGTTGAGTCAAATTCAACTTTATAATTTAATTCCATATAGAAAGTGATTTTCTAGGATTTTAAAGATATTTTTATGTTAATCCTTCTCAAGTTACCTTTCCAACAGTACCTTACTTGCCCCCTGAAGCCTTCGAGCAAGGCCAAAATAAATTCGGGAAGGTAGATAGCACGTTGCTGCCCCTATTTTGCAGCCTCAAGAAAATTAACTGAATATGTCTAAATCACCTTTGTCAAGCATTCGAATGCCTCAAAGTGAATTCGATTAACTCTCCTTATAGAGTCACAAGACATAACATAGGTCCCATTAGGCTCGAATCAAGGCCTAAAAGAAAATTCTTTAATCTTATCATTTGTTTAAAATTATCAATTTTAAGGTAAAATCCAATATTTCACTAGAAAACACTCATTTTTCAAAAATTACCAAAGTTTTCATCTTTAAGGATACTCCAACCCTATTTTTTGAGGGGATACTCTAACCCCACTTTTTAAACTTTACTCTCTCCAACACATCTATGGGCCTTTTAATCAAAATTTCATTTTTCCACACCTTAAGCAACCACCAAGTCCAAACGCGTCTCAAAATTGTCAACCTGAATATTCCTCAATAATTGAAGATAATAATGAGATACATCTCGATGTCTTTCCTTTTCCATTTTTTGTGTGTTCATTTTTATGTAATACTTACTATATGCTTTTTATCCTACTAACACATTTCTTTTTGTGATGTCCATTTTGCATTCATATTTCTAAATTACTTTTGAAAATTACAAAGCAATGTTCTATGTTGATATCTCTCCAGTGCTCGGCATCAAAAATCCAATTTTTAAAAAATTAAATCCATAGATCATTTTCAGTAAAAAATCTCTATGTTTCCCACCATTTTCGAGGTGCATATGAGATATAAATTTTCTTTAAAACCCAAATTTACTATTTTATACAACTTCAAGCATTAAAAAAGGATTATATCAAAATAATGGCAAGTCAAAATTGAGGAAATCGAAACCAAGTTAAGCCATAGATGTAGGTATCGATTTCGGGCATCATGGGAATGTTAGTGCTTTCCAAACCAAGTTAATCAATTACAATTTTCGAGGACCAAAGAGCCATGACAAGGGATATTTTCATGACTTGATGCAGTTTGCTCAAGGGCAGTTTGGTACCTTTTTATGGCTCAGATGCATAAAGTGGCCATAATCTACTATTTTAGCTTAGCAAACCAATGAATTGTTCACTCGACTTAAACCTAAATAGTCATTACAAAATGACTATTTATTTGAAGTCACCACCAATCTATTTAGGCTAGGTAAGATTAGTAACTTATTAGAGTTCATATTTTAAGGGTTACGAAACCCTTAAAAACAAACTCTAAGGTCTATGAACATACCAGAGATCACGTAAAAAAGTTCGAAAGTCGGTTACAATCATGAATAGGGATCAATTCCTCTCATGATGCTTGATAATCAGTATGTTATTAATCACTTTTTAACTTAGATGTTGATTTTTATTTTGATTTAAATATATAGTATCTAATTATAATTCCCAAAATAATATTCTATAACTAGTTTTATTATTCCATATGACAAAAATTGGGTTTTTGATATTTTTGAAAATTAAAATCTTTACATGCCCCATCGGAGGACCAAAAGAACATAAAAGGTTTTATCATTATCTCTTTCAAACCCTACTGGAGAGTCAGAGGAATGTGAAAGGTCTTAAAAATTAAAATATCTTTCGTATTCCACTGGAGAGCCAAAGGAGTACAAAAGGTTTTTTTATGAAATTCATAAAATGTTCGATTTCCTCTTTTAGAGGATATCTTATTATTAACATAATCCATGAAACCCTTCCATATGCTGAGAGAAATTTCATGTACTACTTTAACTTTGAGGCATTGCTTTAATTTTAAAGTTTTTGATTTTGTGAAAAATAATCAAAATTTATCCTAAGACCCGATTTTGACCTTATGTACAAAATTAGACTTAAAGGACCTAAATATGGCCGATAATACCAAAATATCCCCTAAAGTATCTTCGACAGAAAGATATCCTAATAACTTTAAAAGACTAAGATCTAAAGACATTTACTAAAATGTCCCTAATGTATACCTTTGACATGAAAGTATCCTAGTAACCTAAAGAACTGATATCTTAATGTAACCTAATTTTTGATTTTACGAAAAATAATAAAAATTTATCCTAAGACCCGGTTTTGACTTTACGTATGAAATTAGACTTAAAGGACCTAAACATGGTTGATAAGACCAAAATGTCCCCTAAAGTATCTTAGATAGAAAGATATCCCAATAACTTTAAAAGACTAGGATCTAAAGAAATTTACTAAAATGTCCCTAATGTATATCTTCCACATGAAAGTATCCTAGTAACCTCAAGGAATAAATATCATATATGAACGAACATATTCCTACTGTGCACTTTTGACTTAAAAGTATCCTGATGATCACATAGGACTTGATATCATATATAAACAAACCTATTGCTATTGTGCATCTTCGACATAGAAGTATTTTGGTGATCATAAATGAATTAGTTCTAGGGTAAATTACTAAAATACCCCTAAGGTATACCTTCGACACTAAGGTATCTCAATAACACTAAAAGGCTTAAAAATAATAGGCCCCTGCTAAAATCAACCAAGCATGGAAACAACTTTCCAAGGCCATCAAAAATTTTGAAAAATTATTTTTAGATCCCTACAACTTTTAAACATAACATCAAAATCCAAAATATCATGAAACCAAGCATGAAAATTCATTTAGAAATCATCATCAAATTCGGCCAACACCAATAAACAAGAGAAATATTTTGACAACATGATTTCATGAATATCAACTTATATCCTAATTTCTGCCAAGCTCACATCATCATTATCATGCATAAAAATCATGAAATATGGACATATAAACATATTTTATGAAATATTCACATGAAAATACCAATGAAAATAACATAATCATAAACATATTTCACATGATAAAACGTACAACATATCAGTAAAATATGTTTTCTTAATGAAAATTAAATTTTTGTTAAAAAAAATAAAATTTAACAACTAAATCAAGAAATTTGTTCATGGCTTTTACACTTGGCCTTTCAACATAGATTAAAATCCATGAACACAAGTGATTATTAAGCTCTCTAAAAGGATGAAAATTGATTGAAAGGAACAAAAATCACAAGTTTTCCAAGTGAATTTACCTTAAAAGCATGAAAAGGTTGAAAAACATAAGACATTTTGGTGTTGTATTTTGTTTTGTTTTTGCTATGGATGCATAAGTTCTAAAACAGAACATCCTCCCACTATTTATAAGATCGAGGATTTGGCCAAGAAGAAAAATTTTCTCTTGGTTGAATTTCTTTGTCCGTTTTCGTTCTTTTGTTTTATTTTTTATTTGATTTTTTGGTTGATATTTTGTTTAAGATAAAGATGAATTAAATTAATTTGTCATTTTGTGTGAGTCATGATGGATGACTCATCATATAAATGATAATTAAGATAAGAACAACTAATAATACGGCTAAATTGGTTAGGAAAAAATTGAAATTCGACAAAACTAGTTTCTATGAAACAAGCTTATTTAATTCCAAAATTAAAATTAAATTAAAATTAATAAAAATTCAAAAATCTTGATTGAAAATCCCAAACTCATAAAATTTTACGAGAAAAATCTTTATGGAGGAAAATTAGTATATATAAAAAATTTAAAACTCATAAAATAAATTAAAATTTCAAAAACTAATTAATGAGGAATTTAATAAAAATATTTGATGAATTTTAAAAATTTTAAACTTAAAAAAATCCCACTAAAATATTTTACGAAGCAGAAAATCGTTTATATTGAAAACAAGAAAAATTCCAAAAATAATTTTGATTTTGAGAAGAATGAGCTGAATTTAATATTTTACTCAAAAAATTAATTTATAAAGATAATAAAGATATAAACTTGAATTTTGGAACAAATTTCATTGAAAAATTTTGTGAATGAGAGTTCGTGATACAATGAAAAATTCAAAGTTAATTGGTAAATTTGACAACTTAATACCTCGTGGTATAAAATGCTAATAAATATTTTTTCTTGAATATTTTTATTTTTTAAAATGCATATCGGCATAAATATTGCAGAAGTATCATAAAAATATATGACATTTAACTTCCCAGTTTTTATAAGAAATTACAAAATGGAAAATTTGATTTTGATATCATCAACAGAAATGAATTTTCAAAATTTGTCAAGAAAATATTTAAAAATCGATTTTTCTTTTGAATATTCATCTTTTTTTATTTGAGATTGGTCTTCAAAAGGGCATTTTTCTATCATGTGCATGTGTGGCCATTTAGGTATGACTGAACAAGTTATAAAAATGCCAAATCCACCTGGCAAAAGCTAACTTTACCAAGTCGACTGCTAATTTCTCATTCTCAGATAATTAGGATTATTAGAAAAAGGGCCCGGATAAAATTAGATATCTACAGTACTTTGTCCATACATGATGTACATGCACCAAAACCCCAAAAATGCCTTTGCTTTTTGAATTTTTTTGTTACTACTCACATGGTTATATAAGGCCAACTTTTATTGAACATTCACACATTCAACACACATTCATTTTCAACAAAAGCACTCACTTTCACATATTCTCTCTACATATAACAACTCTAAAAAACCCTTAAACTTTCCCCTTTTCGTAGCTCTCCATACCTTCCCTAAAAAAGAAAAAACCTTCATAACACCACCTTAAGCCATTTTTGCTTATTTTTCTTCTTGTTAACTCATAGCAAATGAGAAAAAGCCCCAAAAGCAACAACTTCACTTGAAAAAAAAACTCATCTTTTGGGAGGAAAAGTTGCTGGAACTCTTATTGGTATATTTTCTTAACTTGTTTCTTTATTTTATTTCTATGTTCATATTTTTCATCATGCTAGTGACCCTTTTTATGCAACCATAATCATTTGTAGGTTCCATGCATTTTCTTTGATGTCTTGCTCATGTGTTGATGATTTTGTCATACACCCATGCATAAAAATCATGATTTTATGTTGTCATGAAAATTTCAACCCTAATTCATGTCATAAAAATAACCTTCTTTATGCTTATATCATATTCCATGCTTCCATGAATATATTGTAACATGTTTATGCATTTTTCTTTGCTTAAAAATCATGTCCTTATATTGTCATGAAATTTCTAGCAAGTGTTCACGTCATAAGAATAGTTTCTTCTATGCTTATATCATGTTTTATGTATTAATAAACATATTCTAGCATGTTCAGGTATCATTCATATTTTCCTTGCATTTTTAACATGTTTATTGATGTTCTAGCATGTTTTTATCATTTGATGCCATGTTTGGGTGTTTTATATGCCTTTTTTGGTGTTTTTTTAACTTGTCCTAAATTGCTTATGCCTTGGTCTTATGTTTAATGTCTTTTTGCTTGTGACATGGTTAATGGATTGTTTCATCATTGTAAACTACTCTAGGATTGTGCAAATGAGCTTGTGAAACTACTGTCACTGACCCTATTTATCATGGACATTTGAATGTCCATGGCTTGAGTTTAGTACTAGGAATTTAAAAAAACTGAGAAGGTCCCTTGTTTCATGCTAGCAGCACTGTAACCATGATTTTCAAAATAATTTCTGAACCCTAAACAAATTTTCATGAATTTTTTGATATTTTTCCCTTGAAGAGCATCACATACCTTTCCGATGGTATCCTATTTGCCCTAGGATTGTTCCAAATAAGGAAGTTATGATTTTCAAACCCTTGCTATCTGAAACCTTTAGAATTAAAAATTTTGCATTCTGTTTGAGCCATTTTGGCCTGCCAAATGACTTTTATAGATCTTTGAAATATTTTCCTGAAAATTTTGAGAAATTACTTTTCTAAAAAAGCTGTTTGTAATGTAATAATTTTAAATGAATCGAACATGATTGTTTAAAGTTTGTCACACCTTTTCCACTGCATGTGATGTCAGTGTCATATTAAACCCAACTTCCAAAATTATTTCATCTTAAAATGCAATTTTTTTTGGATTTTGGAATATTTTCACATCTAACCTTATCGAGTCACCTCTCCAAAAGTACCTCACACAACCCCTAAAACCTTTAAACCAATTCAAAATAAAATTAAAAATGAGGATAGCGTGATGTTGTTCCTTATTTCAACATTCATCAAAATTAATTAATTTTTCAAAATTCCTAATTCAAGGCATTAATATGCCTCTAAGTCTGACTAGCTCTGTTAAGTCAAAAAAAATATGTGTCAACCTCTTTAGGTTTGGATCAAGGCACGAGCACTTTTCAAATTCCATCATTTTTATTTTGTCAATTTCTCATTTTTAAATAAAAAACCATCAACTCTGTCAACAATTATTGAAAGTGCCACGTTTCCAAGAAATTGCAAAACCTTTATCGAAAAAATTAATGAAATTTTTACCTTGAAGATACTTTAACCCTATTTTTTAAAAGTTCAAAAATCAAATTTCTCTTCTTTTTTATTCTATCAGATTTTTTAATCCCAAACCCATTTTTAAGCCTCAATTAATCTGTGAACCCAAGCACATTGTAAAAACTTGTTAACTTCGTTATTTCTAGATAACCAATGATAATTATGAAATATATTTCGATCATCTCTTCCTTTTTCCCTCTTTTATGTGATTTATTTTATATAAATATTATTTTACCTTTCATATGCCTTAAAACACATTACCCTTTTATAGTGTCCTTTTCATATTCATATTTTTAATTTTTTTCCAAAAATTATGAGGCAATGTTCCATGTCAGTAACTCTCCAGTGCTTGACACAAATATTCAATTTTCAAAATTAAATTTGGAGATTATTTTTGCCAAAAATCTATATGTTTCCCACCTCTTGATGAGCCTTATAAGAATAAAACTCAATGGAAATAGGTCTCTAATGGTTCAAAACTAAAATAGAAGAAAATAAAATCAAAAATCTAAAAGTTGGAAGAATGGAAGGCATAAACCTTGATTAATTGATAAGAATCCTCGCCATAATCAATACAAGGGTTGGATGCCACTTTTAGGGATAAGAAACCTAAAAGATTAGTCTCATAAACTTACCACCAAGAAAACTTGGATAAGAAAAAAGAACTGAAAATAATCAGCTACTGCATTGATTAACTTTGAATGTCCTATAAACAAGCATAAGGTCCCCTATTTATAGTAGAGGATTTGGCCAAAGGCCTTTACAAGAAAGGAAACTGAATCCTAAATAATTAATTAAGGTATTAATTGCTGACAAAAAAAAGTAAAATAATCAATAGAATTAATTTCCTTGCAAGCTAAGGAATTAAAACCTTTCTAAAAAAACATAAAGCCTTAGGAATTAAGTAATGATCTGCGCACTAAAAATTTCCTAATTTGCATGCTACTGACTTTCTTGCTTAAGAAGACTTCTAGAATCTTCAATGATCTTCTTTACCAAGCATATAATACAGCAAGTTGACTCTTTTAGCCCTTGATTGTGTGATTGGGCCTGTATACTCAAACTCTTCCTCCTTTGGGCTCGCTAACTTAGGCCAACCATGATATGGCACATCATTTTTCCCTTATTGAAAAGGATTTCCTTTAAATCCACATAATCTTTATTATCTAAGGTGTCTTCCAAATAGGGTGTAAGATCTCAAACATTGAACGTAGTGCTCACATTGTATTCTTTCAGTAGGTCAAGCTTGTAAGCATTATCATTTACCTTCTCAAAGACCCTAAAATGACCATCAGCCCATGGCATCAGCTTAGACTTCCTTTGATTAAGGAACTTCTCCTTGCGAAGATGAATCCATACAAGATCTCCCAATTTGAATAGAACTTGCTTTCTTCTTTTATTTGTGGATTTTTCATAAGCTTTATTCTTCTTTTTTATCAGTTCTCTAACTTGCTTATGCATATTCTTCACCATTTGATCCTTTTTAGCTCTATCTTTACAATTCCTCTCACTAATTGCTATTGGTACTAAATTAAGAGGTGGTGTTAGGTTGAAACCATAGACCACCTCAGAAGAAGAATGTTTAGTAGAGCTGTGTGCACTACGATTGTAAGTGAACTCTAAATTTGCCAAGCACTCATCCTAATTTTTTAGTTTCTTGTTCACCACTGTCCTAAGCAATGCTAAAAGTGTTCTATTCACCACCTCGGTTTACCCATCAGTTTGTGGATGACAAGCTATGTTGAATAATAACTTGGAACCAAGCTTCTTCCATAAAGTCTTCCACATATAGCTTAGAAAGTAAGCATCACGATTAGAAACGATGCTCATAGGAATTGCATGTAGTCAAACTATTTCCTTGAAGAACAAATCAGCTACATGGCTGGCATTGTCAGTTCTGTGGCATGGAATAAAGTGTGACATCTTTGAAAAGCAATCCACTACAACCATTATCAAATCTTTTTCTTGTGATGTCTTAGGTAAACCTGAAACAAAATCCATGCTTAAATGTTCCCAGGGAAGTTTAGGTATGGGCAAATGAATGTTTAACCCTTGCATCATCTCCTTGCTCTTCACCTTTTTGCATGTGAAACATCTTTCTACAATTCTATGAACATCTCAGCTCACTGCTGGCCAATAAAAGTGTGCTTTCAATGCTTCTAATGTCTTTTTTTCTTTAAACTATCTAGCAAGACCTCCAATATGAGCTTCACATACTAAAAGCTCTTGAATTGAACAAAAAAGAATGCATAATTGGCCAGACTTGAAAAGAAATCCTTTATGCCAAAAATAACCCTCTTTTGCTTTTTTCATACACTCTTCATAGATTTTTGTGAAGTGCAAGTTCTCTTTGTATACTTCTATCATCAAATCAAACCTCATTCATCTTGTATTAAGCATCGAGATTAGTGCATACCTTCGATAAAGTGTATCAGTTATAATGTTGACATTCCCTTTCTTATACTTGATCCACTTGGCATGTCTCCTATTCAGCTTGCTTTACTTTTTCAAATGTTTCAATGACTCATGATCCGTATGAATCACGAACTCCATAGGCAATGAGTAATGTTGCCAAGTTTTCAATTCTCGAATCAACGTATAAAACTCTTTACCATAGGTTGAGTAGTTAGTACGAGAACCACTCAACTTCTCACTGAAATAGGCAATTAGACACCCATTTTGTTCAAAAATAGCTCCAATCCTAATTTCTGATGCATCACACTCCACTTCAAAGGTTTTAGAGAAATCAGGTAATGCTAATATGGGAGCTGAACTTAACTTTTCTTTAATCAAGTCAAAACTTTGTTGTGCTGCTTCAGTCCACTTAAACTCTATTTCCTTCTTCATGCACTCAATCAAAGAAGTTACAATGGTGCTAAAATTTTTCACAAAGCGTCTATAGAAAGACGCCAAACCATGAAAACTTTGTACTTCAGCAACATTAGTGGCAATTCGTAACTCTTTGATAGCTTTAACCTTCTTTTCATCAACCTCTTTTCCATTTTGGGAAATGACATAATCAAGGAAAACTAGACGATCTTGCAAAAAGTGCACTTCTTAAGGTTGGCAGATAGCTTTTCTTCTCTAAGCACTTCAAACACCTTCGTAAGATACTCTATATGTTCATTAAACCTTTTGCTATAGACAAGTATGTCATCAAAATAAATAATAACAAAATGACCAATGAATTTTTGTAAAACATGATTCATTAGCTGTATGAATGTGCTAGAAGCATTGAACAAGCCAAAGGGCATGACTGTCATTCATACAACCCAAACTTAGTCTTGAAGTTTGTTTTCCATTCATCACCTTCTTTCGTTCAAATTTTATGGTATCCACTATTGAGATCAATCTTCAAAAAGATAGAGGAGCCATGCAACTCGTCTAACATGTCATTAAGTCATGGAATGGGATAGCGATATTTAACTATAATCTTGTTAACAGCTCGGTAATCTATGCACATAAGCATCGACCCATTCTTTTTGGGCACCAAAAGAGCTAGTATTGCACATAGACTCATTGACTCTTTAACAAAGCCCTTCTCTATCAACTCTATTACTTAACATTGGAGCTTTTTAGCTTTTTTCAGGTTGCATCAATATCCTGGTCTATTGGGAAAAGTTGAACCAGGTATGAGATCAATCTGATGCTCTATTACTTGAATTAGTGGTAACTTTTTTGGAAGTTTTTCTAAGAAAGTGTCTGAAAATTCCTTTAATATCTTATCTAAGTTTGGATGGACAGCTCCATTTTCCCCTAAAATCTCTTTAACTATCAACAAGTAAACAATATCATTCGATATTAGAGCATGTTTTACCCCTCCTTTGTTAGCAAATAAGCTCTCTTTCATTACTTTGCTGATCACCAACTGGTCTTGCATTACCTGGAAAGGACTGAAAGGTATCAATAGCACACGTCACCATCCTTAGAAACAGGATAGGTGTTTGCACACCCATGATGCATAACATCTCAATCAGACTGCCAAGGTCTTCCAAGAAGCATATGGCTAGCATTCATTGGTACCACATTACACGTTACTTCATCTTTGTGCCTTTTTATGGGAAATGGCACATTCACTTGTTCTATAACCCTCAAGTCTCTATCGTTGTTTAGCCATTGCAAACGATAAGGATGTGGATGCTTAGTAGTAGTGAGGTTTAATTTATTAACCAATGTAGTAGAGGCTACATTATTGTAACTCCCTCCATCAATAATTAAACCACATACCTTGCCATTAATGTTGTAATGGGTGTGAAAGATTTTCTCTCACTGTTTCTCTTATTTCTTTAATTGTATGGTCAGACTGTGATGAATAACAAGTAATTCTCCTTCTTCAGGAGGTGCGACTCACTCTTTTTCTACTTCTACTTCCAGATCTAATTCATCTTCACTAATAACTTTTTCAACTGATTCACAAACGATCATTAACTTCTTGTTAGGACATTGAAAAGCTATGTGTCCATGCTCGAGGCACTTAAAACACTTGATGTCATGACTTTTTACTGAAGGTTGGGAATTTTTAACTTTCTTTTTCCCCTTTTCAACCACAGTTACCTTAGAGGGATTCTTCTTTTCTTCAATTTTTTGATCGTTTTAGAGATATAAGATGAAGAAGAAGATAAGGTGTAAGGTTTACTTACCGTAGATGAGCCTCTCTTGCATTGTCTATCAATCTTCATAGCCAATGTAATCACATCATCCAATGTGGCAATGGTTGTAACTCCATCGAATCTACAATCTTCTTATGCAACCCACTAATGAATCTTGTAATGTTTTGTTCTTCAGCCTCTTGTAGATCACATTGCATCATTAACATCTCAAACTCTTTAACATAATCCTCAACACAGTAGGCTCTTTATTGCAAAGTTTGTAACTTGAGGAATAATTCTTGCTTATAGTATTTAGGTACAAACCTTTTTTCTATAAGCCTCTATGTCGAGATTGAATTTTTTTTTCATGCCTTCTTTGCACCTTCAAATTCTCCCACCATAAATTAGCATAATCAGTAAACTCTAGAACTATGAGTTTAACCTTTTTAGCCTCGATGTATTCTTGACACTCAAAGACTTTTTCAAAATGTTGTACCTACTCTATGTATTCTTCAAGAGAGCTTGTTCCATGAAAAGGTGGAATTTGTATCTTGATCTTATCAAAGATTCTTGGTTGCCAACGTTGCCTTGGTGCTTCTTTAGGTTCATCTTTTATGCCTAGATCATCATAGTTATCACCCTTATCATGCTCAACCCATTGTCATTGCAGCTGATTACATTGTGGCTGATTCACGGCCAATCTCTCCATCAAATGCACAAGCTAATCTATATATGTATGAAACTCTTTGTTATTGTATTCAAGGGCTATGAGACGAGCTTGATCAAAATTCATTCCTCCTTGCAATCTTGGATTTGGTGGTGTATGGGTCTAGTTACCTTCTGACATGGTGTTTATCACTCTAAAACCTCAAAAACCTTAGCTCTGATGCTAATAATGATAAGCCTTATAAGAATAAAACTCAATGGAAATAGGTCTCTAATGGTTTAAAACGAAAATAGAAAAAAAAATAAAATTTGAAATCTTAAAGTTAGAAGGATGAAAGGAATGATTGATTGATAAGAATCCTTGCCATAATCAATTTAAAGGTTGGATGCCACTTTTAGGGACAAGAATCCTAAAAGATAAGTCTCACAAACTTGCCACCAAGAAGACTTGGATAAAAAAAAGACTAAAAATAGTCAACTACTTTATTGATCAACTCTGAATATCCCATAAACAAGCATAAGGTCCTTTATCTATAGTAAAAGATTTGGCCAAAGGCCTTTACAAGAAAGGAAACTAAATCCTAAATAATTAATTAAGGTGTTGCTTGTTAACAAAGAAAATAAAATAGTCAATTGAATTAATTTCCTTGCAAGCTAAGGAATTAAAATCTTCTTGAAAAAAATATTAAGCCTTAGGAATTAAGTAATGATCACACTAAAAATTTCCTAATTTGCATGCTGCTGACTTTTTCATTCAATAAGACTTTTAGAATCTTCATGGATCTTCTTTACTGAGCACATAATACACCAAGTTGACTCTTTTAGCCCTTAATTGTATGATTGGGCCTGTATACTCAAACTTCTCTTTCTTTAGTCCTGCTAACTTAGGCTAACCATGATGTGGCGCATCACCTTTTCAGGATGCATATAGGATTAATTTTTTTTTAAACCTAACTTTATGCATTAAAAGGGGATTATATCAAAATAATGATAAGCGAAAATCGAAGAAATTGAAACCAATGTAAGACATAGCTAGAAGGTACAAATTTCAGGCATCGTGGGGATGTTAGTACTTCCTTATGTGTAACCGACTCCTAAACCCAATTGATGGATCTTTAGACCATGTAGACCTTGAAGTCAATTTTTCAAGTTTCATAGCTCAGAATGTCAATTTTAATAGGCGTCCAATCATGCTTATCCCAAATGATCGATGGCAACTCTAAGTGTCGACTACTTTGTGGTGGCCATCTAAGATTGGTTGACAAGTGATTCGTTCAACAGTCCCTTTTCCATATCACAAAGGAAGAGTCTCGGTGAAAAAGACACTTCTTCATCGAGAATTTTACATTTCCCACATATATTTTAAGTCGTGTGCGCTTCTCACTCTGTGAAGATCTTCCAAAGGTATGTGTAGACACCTAATTTCGTTTGAGTCTATTTTTTGATAATCTTGAATATCCGAGACTGAGAACTTTATGGCCATTCTCATTGGGAATAATCCTTTGCTTATGAACAAAACCTTTTTGGTCATAATTTAAACAGTCGTAAGTTCACATAACAAAAATGTTATCTTTTGGTCTCTAATTTTGGATATACAAAATGAATATTTAAGAGAAAGATTATTTTTTATTATTTCATTTCAAATTTTGAAAATGTATTTTTGAAAATGTTATCATAGTAAATTATCCATTCTTAGGAATTTTACGAGAACCTTTTTGTTAAAATTGAGAAATTAACCTTCGTATATTATTACCGACACCTGTGTGGTATTTATGCTAATATGCACTCCAAAATTTAGAAATATTCAATGAAAATTTTATTGGTATTTTATACCCCAAGGTGTCAAGTTGCTTATTTTTGTAATTAATTTTGATTTTTTTGTATCGTGAGTATTGTACTCGTAATTTTTTTTGTAATATTATTTCAAATTTTTAATCATTTTTATCATTTTATAAATTAATATTTTGAATAGTATAATTTATTTAATTCATTTTACAATTTTTAGCGTACTTTTTGAAAATTTTCTCAGTTCTAGAATACGAACTTTTCATCATTTGTAAAATTTTTTTGGTGTAATTTTCTTGAGTTTTAAATTTTAAAATTCTTCAAATATTCACATTAAACTACCATTGAATCAGTTTTCTAAATTTCACTTATTTGTTATGAATTTTAGATTTTTTTGTTTCAAAATACGAAGTTTTTTTTTATCTTGTAATTTTGGGGGAGATTTTTCTTAGTTTATGATTTTAAAATTCTTTAAATACTATTATTTAAATCATATTAAATTAGTTTTGAAAATTTTAATTTATGTTATGAGTTTTAGAATTTCTTCTGTTACCGAGATACAGATTTTATACTCCGTAATTTTTTCGACGAGATTTTTTTTTTAAGTTTTTAATTTTTAAATTTCTTTAAATATTATTATTTCATCCATATTAAATTAGTTTTGAAAGCTTTAATTTATTTTATGAGTTTTAGAAATTTTTTTATTAAGATACGAAGTTTTTTTTACCTGTAAAAGTTTTCGATAGGATTTTTTTTCTAAATTTATAATTTTCAAAATTCTTCAAATATTATTGTTTAAATCGTATTAAGTCATTTCTTAAAAAAAAGAAAAAAGATATCAATTTATTTTATGAGTTTTGCATATAATAATTTTTATCTGATCAGATTTTTCTCGTATAATTTTATGAGTTTTGGAGCTCTAATCAGTTTTATTTATTTATTTGGGAATCCTCTTGGCCGATCTATGTTTTGATTTTTTTTGGGGCTAGAAAAAAAAAGAAAAACAAAAAACAAACACTTAGCTTTTTTCTTTTTTTTCAAAGTTCCTCCTTAAGGTATTATCTTTCTTTTCCTCTCTTCATTTTGATTCATTCTCATCCTCTTTTATAAGCTAGTATCATTAAGGCTCATGGATTCAATTCTCATCCATGTTGAAAGGCTAAACATGGTGGCTTTTTATATTTTTTTCTTTCTTTTTTGTAATTTTTTAGCTAAAGTTTGTGTACACACATATATATATATATAATATTATTCATGTTATTATAATCTTGGTTTTGTTGTATTTATGTTGATGTCTCTTTCATGTTATTGTGAGGTTGATGTAATGATTAGAATAATATTATATGTAATTCATGATTTTACCTTGATTTAAGTTTGATGATGATATTTTATGCTTATTTCCATGTTTTTTTTGGCCAAAGCATGCATGTATTTCATGTTCCTGACCTTGGCCGAATCTGATTGGATTTTATAATCATGATTTTGGGCTCATTTTTACCTTGGTTTCATGGTTCTTAGGTTATTTTGTAATATTTATAAACATAGGGACTAAATTGTAAAATTTGTAAAAAAATTTTTAGTCTATTTTAGGCTTTGGCGAGAGCTTCATGAGCCATGCAAAGGCTGATTCATATATATTTAAACGTGTTTTAGGTGTTTTAACATTTTGGGGATCATTTTGTAATTTTAGGAAAGTTTAGGGATAAGTTACAAAATACGTAAAAATATGTTTTATGGCCAAAGGTGCTTGGCCGAACCTTCTCGCATAATTTTACCATTATATTCCTATTGATTCTTTGTCGGTTTGATGATTTTTAATGATTTGTTTGTGGTATTTTACCATGTAAGGGTCAAAATGTAATTTTATAAAGTTTAAGGGTTACTTTGCAAAATATAATTTTTTTTTTTAGGGCAAGGGATTTGGCCGTATCTTTATTGATATATTGGCTGCATTTTCATGCATAATTTCATATGATTTTTATAATTTTTAGGTTATTTTATTATGTAGGGACTAAAATGAAGATCTAGAAAAGTGTAGGGACTAAATAGTAAATTTTTATATTAAAAGGGTAAAATAGTCATTTTACTGGTTTTAAAAATTTTTATTATTTCTATGGCATTCTGTAGGGGCATAGAAATATTCAAAACTTTTCGTATTTGTTTGGTTTCTAAAGAATACTAAATGTAATTTTCAAAAAAACCTAAGGGTATTTTGGTAATTTTGCTCATTGAGACTCTTTTACGCTAAAGGTGAGCATTTTAGGATTCTTTTAGCCTTTTAAGGTCATTTTACTATCCATTAGGGGTACTAGGATACTTTTATGTCGAAGGTATATCTCAGGGGTATTTTCATAATTTTTCTTACCGGGATGCTTTTATGCCAAAGGTGCACGTTGAAGATTCCTTTGGCATTTTAAGTTCATTTTAAGGTCCATTAGGGTTACCGGGGTACTTTCATGTCGAAGGTACGCCCTAAGGGCATTTTGGTCATTTTACTTATCAGGATGCTTTTTACGTCGAAGGTGAATTTTTAGGATTGGTTTAACCTACCAAGATCATTTTAAGGTCCATTAGGGTTATCGGGGTACATCCACGTCGAAGGTATGCCCTAAGGGCATTTTGATCATTTTGCTACTAGGATGCTTTTACGTCGAAGGTGAATTTTTGGGATTGGTTTAACCTACCAAGATGATTTTAAGGTCGATTAGGGCTACCGGGGTACTTTCATGTTGAAGGTATGCCCTAGGGGCATTTTGGTCATTTTGCTCACCAGGATGCTTTTACACCGAAGGTGAATTTTTAGGATTGGTTTTGCCTTCCAAAATCATTTTAAGGCCCATTAGAGTTATCGGAATACTTTCATGTCGAAGGTATACCCTAAGGATATTTTCATAACTTTGTATTTGAATCATATCTCATGTGAATGCTAGGATACTTTCACATCGAAAGTACACGTTAAGAACATGTCCATCATATTATGTCATTCTTAGGTCATAGAATCCGTACTTTTTTATAACAAAATTATTTTTATAAATAAGGCAATGTCTTCTAATTAAAATGGTATGTAGGATTCTCACCAGTATATGTGAGGAATTCTATAGATTATTTTAATAGCGAGATAACCTTTTCAAATAAGAAGTCAAGATTTTTCAATTTTAAAACAAAATAAAACTTTTCAAATTTCGTATGGTTCTCCGATAGGATATGATTAAGAATTCGTGCCCACCTGGTTCCCCGGGAGTGTACAAATAATTTTGTGATTTCTAGAAATATCAAAACCCGACTTTCTTGAAATAATAAACTTTCATAATGAAATACTATAAGAATTATAATTAAACATCCAATGTTGAAACCGAAGAAAAATTAAAATTTAAGTTAACACATGATTAATAAGGTACCGATTTTTGGGCATCATGAGAGGGTTGATCCTTACTTGTGATTGTAACCAACTCCCGAATCCTTTTATATGATCTCTGGTATGGTGGCAGGCCTCGAATTAGTATTTTAGGGTTTCGTAATCCTCAAAATACACACTCCGATAGGTGACCAATCTCACCTAGCCTAAATAGATTGGTGGCGACTCCAAATAAATAGTTATTTCGTAATGACTATTTAGGGTTAAATCGAGTGAGCGATTTATCTCGATCACCCAGCCCCCTAAAATAAGAAAATGTCAATAATGATATGGCCTA
>JBBYHL010006769.1:0-10057 GCA_038381835.1 Adansonia madagascariensis
TCATGTTATGTGCCATCCCCTTGTGTGTTTGTTGTCTTCTCCTTGTCAAAATGCATGTTTGATGGCTGTCAAAAACTGATTTTTGAAACCCCCAAGCGAAGCATGTTAACCTCAACCAATGAGGATTAGCATGGACTTAGCATTTTCTTTAAAGCTAGCAAAATATCTTCAGGAAAATTAAAGTTTTTTTACCAGGAATCTTGGTTAAACAAACTCAAATCTCTTGATTTTGAAATGAAAATGGTCTCACAATTATTCCCTAAATGTTTGTGCCTTTTTTTTAAGTCAATACCTTGAGTGGTATGATCAACGAGCTATTTCATCATCCCAAATTACTCCGGGGCAGTGCAAATGAGTTCGTGATGCTCATGCCACTCTTTCCCTTCAGTCATAGACGTTCAAATGTTAATGACTTGAGTTTGGACCCGTAAACATAAAAAAAAAAAAGAAATACCCCATGCTTTGCTTTATCCCCTATTTTTAGTTTTGGTCAAAATTGAGTTATTTTCCCAAATTTCATCTCGAGACATTCGAATGTCTCCATGTCAACCCGATTAGACTCGAGAATATGCTTTGACCTCCCATAGGCTCATATCAAGGCACAAACACATTTTAGATCTTTACCATCCTCATTCATAATAATTTCTTTTGCCAAAAGTTGTTGAAAGGCTCATACATTCCCTAAATCACAAGGTTTTGCTAACTTAAGTTTTCCAACTTGACTTCTCTAAAGAGTGTCAAACATATCACTTTTGAGGATACTCCAACCCTGCTTTTCAAAAAAAACTTTTTTTGTCAAAATGATTTGTCATCCATGGGGATACTCCAACCTCGACCATCCGAGGGGATACTCCAACCCCGCTTTTCAAAATTGTCAAGATTAAAAGAAATATTCCTTTATCAAAATTACTTGTCATCCACAGGGATACTCCAACCCCACCTTTCTAAAGGAATACTCAAAACTACAACTAATTTTCTCCTTCTCGGACTCTCATGAATGTGTCAAACAAACCTTGTTTAATCATGAAACCCAGATGCATCTAAAAAATTATCGATTCGGTTATTCTCAAATAATCGATGCCAATAGCGAGATAAATTCCAATAGTCCACCCATTTACTTTATCATTGCATTGAATGATCCATGTTATGTTATTTCATTTATTGCCTTACTAACATGATTTCTTTGTGATGATTATTTGCATTCCTATTTTCAAAACATTTTCAAATAAAATTAAAGGTAATGTTCCACGTGGGTATCTCTCCAATGCCTAAAGTGAAACATTCCATTTTCAAAGTAAAATCCAGAAGTCACTTTTATTGAAAATCTCTATATTCCCCATCTCTCCGGGGTGTATATGAGATTAAATTTTTTTTATCAAACCTGGATTTGTATTTCTATAAGATTCATTCAATAAAAGAGGGTTATATCAAAATAATGACAAGTTAATATCGAAAGAATCAAAATCAAGATAAGACATAGCTAGCAAGGTATCGATTTCGGGTGTTGCGAAGAGGTTCATACCTCATCACCCGTAACCAACTCCTGAACCCAAACGGTGAATCTTTGCATTATGTAGAACACGGGATCAATGTTTTGAGTTTCATAACTTAAAACATAGGTTCTAATAGCCATTCGATCATGCCTAGCCCGAAATGATCGGTGGAGACTTCAAACGTTGGCCATTTCGTGATGGTTATCCGAAACCAATAAAATGAGCAATTTATCTTATGATCCCCTTCATTGTATCATAAGTCAAGAATCCGTACCTTCTCGTTCTCATCACATCGCAAAAGAAAAATCTCGGTCAAGAAGATATTTCCAAGTCAGGAAAATATTTTAAGTCATGCACACCCATAGATTCACGAGGATCCACCCCGGGTTAAATTACGACAACTAGCAATCTCTTTTACTTCCATGACTAATAAGACCCTAACATTTTATCCTTATTTGCAAGATAAAAGATGGATTATTGTCAGATTGGCCAGAAAAGTAATTGATGAAGCTCAAATTAGTGAAAGAATGTTATGGTAACTTAATTTTTGGGATGAGCTCCTATCTATGGCTATTTCCAAAAGATAGCTAACCTATTTTAGGGAAAAAAGGGACAAGTAGAGATTAAGACAATGGAAACAAACCTATACATAATACAGTTCCCGTCACAGAAAAACAGAGATCCAGTCAAAGAGTCGGGACTTTAATATACAAAATAAGGTAATATAGTTAGCAAATAGGAGTTTGAGATGAATTAATCGAAATGAAAAATGAGGCAAATTCCAATTTGGATAAACTAGGAAATATTTTACTTGATTTATACATTTAAACTGAGCTTAATTATATTGTAAATGCACTAAGACAACCATTGTATATGGGTAAAGCAACAACTTTTAATTAAAAGTAAGATTTTGCAAAGATTTTTGTGGAAGTGGATGTTGAAACAAATCTATCTTGAGTTCGTTGATGTTGAAATAAGACAGAATACAATAGCTTTAATAATAGTAAAGAGCACCTGGATGCCATCTAAGTGCTTTAGTTGTAAAATTTTTAGAAATATAAAGAAAATATGCCAAGCAAAGCCAAAGACAACACAAAAATGGTTCTCAAAGAAGATAGAAGTTCCTATTAAGAGGCATAATCCAAGGCATATACAACAAATTTAGGTATTAGTAGCACTTGAAAAAATGTCAATAAACTTGAATATGCATAACTCATTATATTTTATGATAAATATTTGATGTCATAATGTTCATCACATTAATGTTATCGCCAAAGGTTAACAGTGACAATATCATCTTTTCTTCATGCATTGTTAATTATATATTGACAACAATGAATAATATAACCTTGTAGTCATTATTTTGTGAAATTTAATTTTGTCACCAATTTATATACAAATTTGCCATAAATTATCAAAATTGTCACCACTGATAAATTAAATTCAACATATTAGTAATGAAAGAAACATCGTTACATTGTTAATGATATTAGATCTGGCAATTTTTTACACGACACGGTAACATGAAACGCGTACAACACGTTTTAATCGTGTATGGGTTTTATATAATTATATTTCGTGTCATAAACGTGTAAAACATGCATAACATGTGTAAGACACTGTTAAGACACGACTAATTAATCATGTCGTAAACGTGTAATTGTGTTATATCTATCTGTTTACATGATTAAAACACGTTTAATTAATCGTGTTGTAAACATATAATCATGTCGATCATATATGTTAACACGTTTAACGTATCATAAACAGGTAGACACGTTTAAATTAACAAATTTATAAATAAAATACATTAATTTTTAATATAATTATATAATATTTATAACCAATAAATATTATTTTAAACTTTTAATTTAAAAACGTATTTAATATATAAAAACTACTTTAAGTATTTAATTAATATGTATTTTACTTTAGTTATTAGTAATAATATAATTGTTAAGATAAAGGTTAAATATAACCAACATGATTTGTTTATACAATTTTCAATATATTATGATTATAATTTATAAATAATTACTTCAATGTTATATAATATAATTATAAGAATAATATATCATCACCTTATAAACTAATTAAAGTATTGGCTCAATCTTATTAATTAATAATAAAATAGGTTTCATAATTTAAATCTCATATTAAACAATTAAGATGATTATACATTTGTAGTATGCTACTAACTCATTCTTATTAGTAGTAAATAGTAAATTAGTAATTGAAAAATAGGAAGTACTAATTAATATTAATAAGCTACTATTAATTTTAACAAATTTTTTATATATTTTAAAATTATGACTCTTAATGGTGTGAATTGTAATTTGTAATAACTGAAGAAACAGTTGGAAAGTAAAACATCTTTAAAATGGAGGAAATAGGAAGTTGATTGGTAAATTGGTTGACAATATTCATGTTAATTCATGTCTTAATCGTGTTTTCATGTAATTCATGTTTTAATCGTATTTTTGTGTTATTTGTATTAATCGTGTTATTTATGTTGTAATCATGTCGTGTTGTATTAGATATTAACAAATCAATTTTAATCGTGTCATAATCGTATCGTGTCGCATGTAACACAAATATAAACCGTGTCGTGTTTATGTTTTAAGGTTTGACATGAACAATTAATCATGTCGTGTTCATGTATTAGGTAATCGTGTCGTGTCAAGAATGAGACACGACATGAAACATGACAAGATGACACAAATTGCCAGGTCTAAATGACATAATATATTGTCATTTAATATGATGAAATAATGTCATTAAATGTTCATTTAGTGTGACTTTGGAATTATCACGAAATTCACATTTTACCAAAAGTAAAGGCAATAATACATAACATTGCCTTATGATCACTATTTTGCGACAACCATTTTAATCACCTAATTATATGCATCTATGTCATTAATTATCAGAATCATCACCAATAATGGAATGATATTCACACATTACTAATGAAAATGACACCGTTACATTGTTAATGGACTAATTATCATCACCTAATATGATACAAAAACGTCATGAAACAATTGTAAAACATTTTCATATTGATCCTCAAATGTAATACTTCTTTAATTTTATTCAAAATATTGTATAAATAACATATTTACAAAGTAGTAAAAGTAAGACAATTCAAGTTATCGAACAACTTCAAAAGTTAAATAACGTATATATATCTATATAGCATAATAAACTTAGATGCTCCAAACAAAAAAGAAACATGACCCAGATATAGCTAGTACAATAAGTTGTATGAAGCTCTTAATTTAAACCTTGCATCGATGGTATTTATTTTGGTAGTGACTTTGTGGCACCATTTGAAGCTACAATGAAGTAATGCAAATAATTAAAGGTGAAATAGAGAATATTTTAATGGCATGGATTGCTTGCTTTCTAATAAGAAATCCATAGTAACAATGAATATAAAAAAGTTAAAGAATTGCTAAAAAGATCAAATAAGCAATAGAGTTAAAGAATTCTATTTAATATATAGTATATAAGATGTATCAAAAATAAAGAAGTCATTAAATTATTTAAATACAATTAGTATAATAATTGCTTGGATTGTCTAATGTCATAATGATAATAATATTACGTGGGGAAGGAGAGGAACATAACTAATTCAACGAAGATCAAATAAAGAATGTGAAAGTAGTATCAAGTTTCTAATTCAAACAAGATAAAATAAACAATGATGAAAGCAAATTAGAGAGGGATTTAAAATTGAATACCCTTGGTCAGATTCCTAAATTTTTACTATTAGTAATTAGAAACTATTGTCAATAAGTTTTAATTTTGAAGCGAGCCAACTATATGGCATATAGATCATGCTAGCATATGCTTGGGAATTAGGGAAAGAGCATTTTGATTATAGCAGCTATCAAGGCATTTGTCATCATTTGAAATTGACTTTAAAACCAATTCAAAAGTTGACTTATATTGTTGAAACTCATCTTGTGTCATTTGAAAAAAACTTTCTTTGAAATTAATAACAATTGCCTTTAATTTACTACTACTAGGCTTAGGCCCATATCCACTCCCTTTGATATATCTCAGCTAGTACCATGCACCTTATCCACTATAGCATCAATAGTCTTTAGTGTCCTTATTTAACAAGAATTGATTATAACTCACCATTTTTCCTATGAATTACAATGAAGCTTAGCATAAATAAAATAATCATGTTGTAAAACATTAAAATCATAACTCTTAATTTGTTAATTTCTATGTATACTTCTTAGGCCTTAAATATTGATCATCCTTTTTTCTTTGAATAATGTGTTGCTTTGAAAAAAAACCTCCTATTAAGTTCTTAATCATCCTTTATGATTTCAAATAAATCAAAAATATCATTTAACTAATTTTAAAATGTAAAATTTACCATAGCATAACAGCTGGTCAGAAAGGCTCTAGATAGTTATGAGTTAACACTATTTTTTAACTCTTGTATTCATTTCACACTCCTCTTCAATTAAAAAAAATTGATGGAAACTTATGAATTTGCTCATATAACTGTAGCATAATAATAGTGTAATAGAAAATATACTTAGTGATCCGGATCATAAAACATATAACAAAGCTTTTCCCAATTTTCTTGAGTCAAATTATACTTTCTTGGTTTGTTTTAGTATGCAACTTAAGCATTTAGAAACTTTTTGAAGTACAAGTAGAGCTTATATTGTTGGTTTCTTAATAATTTTGATAATATTTATAAAACTGAGATCTTGACATAATTATCACTTAGTTTTATCTGAAACATAAACATAACTCATGATTAAATTCAAATAACTAACTAAAAAATTAGTGAACATGAAGAAATGCAATCTATATTTTAAAATTACATTAAATTTTTCAAAGGCATGAAATTTCTATGTCCTTTAAAGCTTTTCATTTTATTGATATAAAAAATTATCGAGTAATGACTCCAATTTCAAATGACTGAACTCTACAACTAGGATTACGATTACTAACTAGTATGTCTATTAGTAGCTTATTCTTACCTTTAATAAGCTTTTCTAGTTATATCTATCAAATTGGTCTTCTTACCTTTTTAAATGGTATGGAAGCTATATCTATAAAAGCAAACTTTCTTAAGTCAATTTATACTTTGTTGGGTTGTTTTGGTGTGTAAATTTAAGCATTCAAAAACTTTTGAAGTGTTGGTTTCTTAACAATTTTAACAATATTTGCTAGACAAAGATCTTGACATAATCATCATCTAATTTTATCTGAAACTTTGTCTAAAAAAGAAACTCAACTAATGGTTTGGTTTAAATATCTTAACTACAAAAACAATGAATATTAAGAAATATAATCAATAATTTGAACTTACATTAAGTCTCTCAAAAACAATTTTTTTTTGCGTTTTTCAAAGCTTTTCATTTGGTTGGTATTGGGATAAATTGTCAAGTAATGACTTTAATTTTGGAAGATAACTTGGCTGATTGAACTTCACAAACAAATCTACTTGACCAACTAATATGTCTATTAGTAGCTTATTCTTACCTTTAATAAGCTTTTCTAGTCACATCCCTCGAGTTACTCTTTTTATCCTTCTAAATAGTATAAAAGTTACATTTATAAAAGTAAATGATGGTTGTTTATAAGTATATAGGAAAAAAAATCAACATTACTCAAATCGATTTTTGAAATGATGGTTAAAATATTCTATAACTCTTAACAGAAAGTTTAGGTTTATAAAGAGCCTAACAATTAAGTCATTAAGTTTATAAGAATAACTCTATGATGCTTAATAGAAAGTTTAGGTTCCTAAAAATCAATATTACTTAAATTGATTTTTCAAGCAATGGTTGCTTTTGTGAATAACTTTATAACGCTATGAAGAAAACATAGATTTCTAAAGAACCTAATAATTAAATCATTAAAAAGATAGATTGTGGATCTTATATCTGAAATTTATCTCATCAAAGCCCCACACAACTTCATGTACAAAAAAAGGTGACAAGGATGACTTTGGCAAATAGGTAAAGACTTGTCTTATTCTAGGGACCTGACTTGAATAGAACCTGGTTATGGATGCTATTAGGTTTATTTTTAAATACTATACATGTTTTGTTTTTAGAGACTTGCCACATGAATAAAATAGATTAATCAGCCACATAAACATAATAGAGCAATCTAAGCAATTAGCCATATGAATAAAATAAATAAGTAATGTCAGAAAGCTTAACAGACAATAATATTTATTTTCATAATTAGCACAGCAACGCACAATATACTTTAATTACCAGAACATAGCAAAACAATAGTAACAATAGATACTAAAAGATGAAAATTTATACCAGAATTTTCAATGGCATCATCTACATAAGGTATTTAGATGTTTAACCTGTGACTAGAGCTGTTTGGATCATGGGCAAACCAATCATTTTTCTTGTTAAAATCTTTCCAAGCATATTTTATTTGTTGGATGCCTTTGTTTATTACTATTAAATGCTTTTCTACATGCCACCTCAAATCCTTTATTATTTTTTAAATGTAAACAACCTTTATAGTCTTGGTTTTAGTGGAAAATAACGTAAGACTTTCCAAGGAATTTTCTTCTCAACAACCTTTCACCTTGACATTCCACATATAAGACAACAATTTCAATATTTAAACTCTCCCCAAAATAAAGCACAACTATATTTGCAAATATGAATTGGAACTTAATTAAGTCTTAGGTCTCCCAAAGTTCTTGTTGCCTCATAATATAATGAAGGAATTGTACTAGTAGGAAAAGCCTCCTTTAGTAATCCCAATATCATATTAATTGCTTTATTGGTTATTCAATAGTAAACCTTTATATGCAACAATTTTCAGTAAAGAAAATTTAGACATGCTTGTGTACTCTAGTAATAATCATCATTGTGCCTCATTCAATAGTTTGTTGAATTTTTTTGCCTCTTCCTCACCTAAATAAGAGTTAGAATCACTATCAAGACCATGCCCAATTTGTTCTTCATCCACACTAGGAAACGCATCTTTTAAAAAATTGTACACTCCATCATCGAAAAGCTGATCATTATAAGCCATCCCTTCATAAGAACTATTACTCCTAATAATAAAGTCAGATTGCTCATCATGATAAACTCACATGGTGTAGCTTTCTTATATACCTTTTAATGGTAAATGATCTTTCACGTTATCTTGAGATCTAGTAAACATATTAAGGCACTCTCGATAAGAAAATTGAAGTTTATATTCAAATCTTATATTTACTCGCACAAATTTCATTAAAAGTTTAAACTCAAGCATAGTTTGTAGAACATTTTGACTCCATCATCCAGCTTCTATTCATGTTAATAGTTTTTTCCTAATATAAGAGAATAAATATAGTTAAAAACAAATTTTTGATAAAATAAAAGGTTATTTCAAAAAATTATAATGCAAATAATAAACTCATCCATGTTTCGAAACGCACATGTTGCCAAGGTGATATTTGCTGTGCTACATATTTTCATGTATAGAAAACAATAGTATTACTTTTTTGAATGTAAACTTTGCAGCATTACTTTCCAATAAAAGTTGTTGTTTACTTTTAAAATAGTGACTAATTTAGTGTACCATCATTGATCATAATTTTGGGCATCACATAAGTGATTTCTACTAAATAAATAATGGAGTGAATAGTTTTCCTTTAATAATTATTGGAAGTTTCAGCTGAAAAAGGGGCCATAATATATATTCTTTTGTTGAAAACAAAATGAAATTTAAAATGATTTAAAATACATCTTTGTTAGTTTTGCATCTAATTATTTAAATTGAATTTTAATAAATGTTCTTAATGATCAGCTTTAGTATACATAATCACAAAGTTGGACCACCAATTCTCTTTTTTACAATTTACATAATATTTGTATAATATATTTAAAAATAAGTTTTATCTCTCTCTTCGGAATTATTTTTATCCATTAGACGTTTGTAGAATTATTTTCCAATGGAATTCATTTTTCTATCAAAATAAAGCATATCAAATGTACATTATGCATGCCGATGGGAAACACTTCAGTGATATGTATATATATATATATATACATATATATATAAATATGTATTCAAACAGTCGAGTGTGAAAACAGAGTATAGGCACAAGGTTTTGGAAGGGGAACAGTGGAGAGATTTTGGAGGAAGCAGAGTGCAGAGGGTTTCTTGACCTAAACGACGTCGGCTAACATTTACTTTCTCGTTCTTTTTTTTTTTTTTCCTTCTTATTATAAGTGATTTGTTTCAATTAAATAATTAAAGAAATTAAAATTAAATAAACCCAAATGGTTTGCTCTCTTAAGGTAGTGTTGTAATCTAGATAAAAAAATAAATTTATAATTAAATAAAATTAATTTAAAAATTAACAATTAAGTTTGAGACATATGGGTTGCTGGATTTGTAAGAGTTTAGTAAATTATAGGATTCAAATTAAATTAAATGAACAAAGTTTTTTTTAATGAAATTTGCATATTCTCTAAAAGTATGTATATATATATATATATTATAAACATTTACAAATATATATTTATTTTATTGTTTCCTGACGAACATATAATGTCATA
>JBBYHL010006860.1:2948-32795 GCA_038381835.1 Adansonia madagascariensis
TTGCGAAGACAAAGCATCAATGAGGAAAACATGTTTGTGGTGGCCATTCACAAAAGAATGGAGATTATTAGGAGTATCCATATTTGTCTCATTTGATGGATTAATTTTGATTCCAAGTGAATTGGTCAAAAGAAAAGCTTTTCTTGTGAAAGTAAAGTGTTAATATCATGTACCCTAATGAGGAGAACATGTTTATGGAGGCCAATCACAAAAGGAGTGGAGATTATTACGAGTGTCCCTATTTGTCTTATTTGACAGATGATCTTTTCTTTTAAGGAAAATGCTGGAAAAAAAACTTTTCTTGCTAAAGCAAAGCATTAATATCATAAATCCAAATGTCGAGAACATGTCTGCAGAGGCTAATTACAAAAAAGGTGGAGATTATAAAAAGTAACCATGTTTGTCTCATTCAAGAGATGAACTTTGATTCAAAGGGAAATGGTCAAAAGAAACATTTTCTTCTGAAACTAAATGTTAATATGGTGTATCCCAATATGGAGAACAAGTTTATGGTGGCCAATAACAAAAGGAATGAAGAACATTTCGAGTGTCCATGTTTCTCTCATTTGATGGACGATCTTGGATTCTATGGAAAATGGTGGAAGGAAAAGCTTTTCATGCAACAATAAAGCATCAATACCAAGAATCCCTATAAGGAGAACGTGCTTGTGGTGGCCATTCACAAAAGAACGGAGATCATTACAAGTATCGATATTTGTTTTGTTTGATAGATTAACTTTGATTCTAAGCGAATTGGCCGAAAGAAAAAGCTTTCCTTGCAAAACCAAAGCATCCATATCATGTATCCCAATGAGGGGAACATGTTTATAGAGGCCAATCACAAAAAGAATAGAGATTATTATAAGAATCCATATTTATCTTATTTGACAGATGATCTTTGATTATAAGGGAAATGGTGGAAAGAAAACTTTTCTTGAAAAAGCTAATCATTAATATCATGTATCCAAATGTTGAGAACATGTCCGCGGTGGCCAATTACAAAAAAGGTAGAGATTATAACAAGTAAGCATGTTTATCTCATTTGAGGGATGAACTTTGATTCGAAGGGAAATAGTCAAAAAAAATGCTTTTCTTGTGAAACCAAACGTCAATATAGTGTATCCCAATGTGGAGAATAGGTTTATGGTCAGCAATCACAAAGGGAATGAAGATCATTTTGACTATCCATGTTTCTCTTATTTGATAAACGATTTTTGACTATATGGAAAAAGGCAAAAAAAAAAGCTTTTCTTATTAAGCAGATCATCAATATCATAAATCCCTATGTGGAGAACGTGTTTGTGAAATCTTTTCACAAAAGAATGGAGATTATTACGAGTATCCATATCTGTCTTGTTTGACCGATTAACTTTCATTCTAAACCAATTACTCCAAGGAAAAGCTTTTCCTGTGAATGCAAAGTGTCAATATCATATACCCTAATAAGAAGAACATGTTTATGTAGGCCAATCATAAAAAGGGTAGAGATTATTACAGGTATCCATGTTTGTCTTATTTGATGGATGATCTTTCATTTTAAGGACAATGCTGGAAAAAAACTTTTCTTGCAAAGAGAAAGCATCAATGAGGAAAACATGATTATGGTGGCTATTCACAAAAGAATGGAGATTATTACGAGTATCCATATTTGTCTTGTTTGAAGGATTAACTTTGATTCTAAGCGAATTGGTCAAAAGAAAAGCTTTTTTTGTGAAAGCAAAGTGTCAATATCATGTACCCAAATAAAAAAAACATGTTTTTGGAGGCCAATCAGAGAAAGAATGGACACTATTATGAATATCCATGTTTGTCTTATTTGATGAATGATTTTTTATCATAAGGAAAATGGTGGAAAAAAACTTTTCTTGCAAACACAAAGCATTAATATCATGTATTCAATTATTGAGAACATGTCTGTGGAGGTCAATTACAGAAAAGGTGGAGATTATAACAAGTAACCATGTTTGTCTCATGCAAGGGATGAACTTTGATTCGAAAGGAAATGGTCAAAAAAAAAAATCTTTTCTTGTGAAACCAAATGTCAATATGGTGTATCCTAATGTGGAGAACAGGTTTATGGTGGGCAATCACAAAAGGAATGAAGATCATTTCGAGTATCCATGTTTCTCTTATTCAAGGAATGATCTTTGATTATATGGAAAATTATAGAAAGAAAAGCTTTTCTTGTAAATCAAAGCATCAATATCATGAATCCTTATGAGGAGAATGTGTTTGTGGTAGCCTTTCACAAAAGAATGGAGATTATTACGAATATCCATAACTATCTCATTTAATGGATTAACTTTCATTCTAAACCAATTGGCTCGAAGAAAAGCTTTTTTTTTGAATGCAAAGTGTCAATATCATGTACCCTAATGAGAAGAACATGTTTATGGAGGCCAATCACTAAAAGAGTGAAGATTATTATAAGTATCCATGTTGGTCTTATTTGACAGATGATATTTCATTTTAAGGAAAATGCTGGAAAAAAAAACTTTTCTTGCAAAAGCAAAGCATTAATATCATAAATCTAAATGTCGAGAACAATTCCATGGAGGGTGGAGATTATAAAAAGTAACCATGTTTGTCTCATTTGGGAGATGAACTTTTATTCAAAGGGAAATGGTCAAAAGAAATGTTTTCTTGTGAAACAAAATGTTAATATGGTGTATCCCAATATAGAGAACAGGTTTACGGTGGCCAATAACAAAGGAATAAAGATCATTTCAAGTATCTATGTTTCTTTCATTTGATGGATGATCTTGGATTATATGGAAAATGGTGGAAAAAAAAAGCTTTTCTTATGCAGACAAAGCATCAATACCAACAATCCCTATACAGAGAACATACTTGCGATGGCCATTCACAAAAGAACAGAGATCATTATGAGTATCAATATTTGTTTCGTTTGATAGATTAACTTTGATTCTAAGTGAATTGGCCGAAAGAAAAAGCTTTCCTTGCAAAAGCAAAGCATCCATGTCTATCTTGTTTGACGGATTAACTTTCATTCTAAACTAATTGGTCCAATAAAAAACTTTTCTTGTAAATGCAAAGTGTCAATATCATGTACCCTAATGAGAAGAACATGTTTATAGAGGCCAATCACAAAAAGAGTGGGCATTATTAGTGGAAAAAAAACTTTTTTTGCTAAAGCAAAGCATTAATATCATAAATCCAAATGTCGAGAACAAGTCCATGGAGGCTAATTACAAAAAAGGTAGAGATTATAAAAAGTAACCATGTTTGTCTCATTCGAGAGATGAACTTTGATTCGAAGGGAAATGGTTAAAAGAAAGATTTTCTTGTGAAACCAAATGTTAATATGGTGTATCCCAATATGGAGAACAGGTTTATGGTGGCCAATAACAAAAGGAATAAAGATAATTTCGAGTGTCCATGTCTCTCTCATTTGATAGACAGTCTTGGATTATATGGAAAATGGTGGAAAGAAAAGCTTTTCATGCGGAGACAAAGCATCGATACCAAGAATCCCTATAAGGAGAACGTGCTTGTGGTGGCCATTCACAGAAGAACAAAGATCATTACAAGTATCGATATTTGTTTCATTTGATAGATTAACTTTGATTCTAAGCAAATTGGCCTAAAAAAAAAGCTTTTCTTGCAAAATCAAAGCATCTATTTCATGTATCCCAATAAGGGGAACATGTTTATAAAGGCCAATCACAAAAAGAAATAAAGATTATTATGAGTATCCATGTTTATCTTATTTGACAGATGATCTTTGATTGTAAGGAAAATAGTGGAAAAAAAACTTTTCTTGAAAAAGCAAATCATTAATATCATGTATCCAAATGTTTGTGATTGGCTTCTGTGAATGATATTTGACAAGCAAACTCCTATTTGACAAGCAATCTTTGATTATATGGAAAAAGGTGAAAAGAAAAGCTTTTCTTGCCAAGACAATGCATCAATATCATCTACCTCAATGAGGGCAATGTGTTTGTGTTGGCCACTCACAAAAGAATGGAAATTATTATGAGTATCCATATTTGTCTCGTTTGACAGATTAACTTTGATTCTAAGCGAATTGGCCAAAAGAAAAGCTTTTCTTGGGAAAGCAAAGCATCCATATCATGCATCCCAATGAGGGGAACATGTTTATGAGACCAATCACAAAAAGAATGGAGATTATTATTTGTATCTATGTTTGTCTCCTTTGACAGTTGATCTTTGATTATAAAAAAAATGGCAGAAAAAAAACTTTTCTTGAAAAAGCAAAGCATTAATATCATTTACCCAAATGTCGAGAACGTATCCGTTGGGGCCAGTAATAAGAGGAGGAGTCCATAACAAGTAATAATTTTTACCTTATTCAGGAGATAAACTTTGATTCGAAGGGAAATGGTTAAAAGAAACACTTTTCTTTGAAATTAAATGTCAATATGGTGTATCCCAATGTGGAGAACAAGTTTATGGTGGCCAATCACATAAGGAAAGAAGATCATTTCAAGTATCCATGTTTCTTACATTTAACGGATGATCTTTAATTATATAGAAAATGGTGGAAAGAAAAGCATTTGTTGCGAAGATGAAGCATCAATACCATGAATCCCCAGGCGAGGAACGTGTTTCTAGTGGCCATTCATAAAGGAATGGAGATTATTTTGAGTATGCATATTTGTCTCGTTTGACAGATGAACTTTGATTCTAAGCGAATATATCGAAAAAAAAGCTATTCTTGTGAAAGCAAAGCATCAATATCATGTATCCCATTGAGGAAAACATGTTTGTGAAGGCCAATCACAAAAAGAATGGAGATTATTATGAGTATCC
This sequence comes from Adansonia madagascariensis, assembly GCA_038381835.1. NCBI lineage: Eukaryota > Viridiplantae > Streptophyta > Magnoliopsida > Malvales > Malvaceae > Adansonia > Adansonia madagascariensis. The sequence goes on from JBBYHL010006860.1 coordinate 7,746, forward strand.
ATGTTTGTCTCATTTGACAGATGATTTTTTATTATAAAGAAGATGATGGAAAAAAACTTTTCTTGAAAAAGCAAAGCATTAATATCATGTATCCAAATGTCGAGAACTTTTTCGTTTAGGCCAATAACAAAAGGTGGAGACCATAACAAGTAACCATTTTTGTCTTATTAAGGGAATGAACTTTGATTTGAAGGGAAATGGTCAAAAAAAACTTTTTCAGTGAAATCAAATGTTAATATGGTGTATCCCAATGTGGAGAATAGGTTTATGGTGGCCAATCACAAAAGGAATAAAGATAATTTCGAGTATCCATGTTTCTCTCATTTGACAGATCGTCTTTGGTTATATGGAGAATGGTTGAAAGAAAAGCTTTTCTTATGATGACAAAGCATCAATACCATGAATCCCGAAGAGGAGAACGTGTTTCTGGTGGCTATTGACAAAGGAATGGAAATTATTACTAGTATCCATATTTGACTAGTTTGACGGATGAACTTTGATTTTAAGCGAATTGGTCAAAAGAAAAGCTTTTCTTGTGAAAGCAAAGCATCTATATCATGCATCCTAATCATGAAAACATCTTTTTGGAGGCCAATCACAAAAAGAATCAAGATTATTACAAGTATCCATGTTTGTCTCATTTGACAGATGATCTTTGATTATCAGGAAAATAGTGGAAAAAACTTTTCTTGAAGAAGCAAAGCATTAAAATCATGTATTCAAATGTCAAGAACATATCCGTGGAGGCCAATTGCAAAAAAGGTGGAGATTATGACAAGTAAGCATGTTTGTTCATTCGAGGGATGAACTTTAATTCGAAGGGAAATGGTCAAAAGAAAAGGTGTTCTTGTGAAACCAAACGTCAATATGGTGTATCCCAAAGTGGAGAACAGGTTTATGGTGGCCAATCACAAAAAGAATGAAGATCATTTCAAGCATCCATTTTTCTCTCATTTGATGGATGATCTTGGATTATATGGAAAATGGTGGAAAGAAAAGCTTTTCTTTCGAAGACAAAGCATCAAACCAAGAATCCCTCTGAGGAGAAAGTGCTTGTGATTGCCATTCACAAAAGAAAAGAGATTATTATGAGTATCAATATTTATCTTGTTTCACCGGTTAACTTTGATTCTAAGCAAATTAGCCAAAAGAAAAGCTTTTCTTACAGAAAGCAAAGCATCCATGTCATGTATCCTAATGATAGGATCATGTTTTGGAGGCCAATCACAAAAAGAATAGAGATTATTAGGAGCACCCATGTTTGTCTCATTTGATAGATGATCTTTGATTATACGAGAAATGGTGGAAAAAAAACTTTTCTTGAAAAAGCAAATCATTAATATCATGTATCCAAAATGTCAAGAACATGTCCGTGGAGGCTAATTACAAAAAGGTTGGAGATTATAACAAGTAAGCATGTTTGTCTCATTTGAGAGATGAACTTTGATTCGAAGGGAAATGGTCAATAGAAAAGCTTTTCTTGTTAAACCAAATGTCAATATGGTGTATCCCCAGGTGGAGAACAAGTTGATGGTGCCCAATCATAAAAGGAATGAAGATCATTTTGAGTATTCGTGTTTTTCTCATTTGATGGACGATTTTTCATTATATGGAAAATGGTGGAAAGAAAATCTTTTCTTGTAAAGACAAAGCATCAATACCAAGAATCCCTATGAGGAGAACGTGCCTGTGGTGGCCATTCACAAAAGAATGAAGATTATTATGAGTATCGATATTTGTCTCATTTCATAAGTTAACTTTGATTCTAAGCAAATTGGCTGAAAGAAAAGCTTTTCTTGCAAAAGCAAAGCATCCATGTCATGTATCCCAATAAGGGGAACATGTTTATGGAGGCCAATCATAAAAAGAATAGAGATTATTATGAGCATCCATGTTTGTTTTATTTGATAGATGATCTTTGATTATACAGGAAATGGTGGAAAAAACCTTTTCTTGAAAAAAGAAAATCATTAATATCATGTATCCAAATTTTAAGAACATGTCCATGGAGGCTAATTACAAAAAAATTGGAGATTATAACAAGTGAGCATGTTTGTCTCATTTGAGGGATGAACTTTGATTTGAAGGGAAATGGTCAAAAGAAAAGCTTTTCTTGTGAAACCAAATATCAATATGTTGTATCCCAAGGTGGAGAACAAGTTTATGGTGGCCAATCACAAAAAGAATGAAGATCATTTTGAGTATCCATGGTTCTCTCGTTTGACAAATGATCTTGGATTATATGGAAAATGGTGAAAAGAAAAGCTTTTCTTTTGAAGACAAGCCATCAATATCATATATCCCAATGAAGAAAACGTGTTTGTGGTGGCCATTCACAAAAGAATCGGGATTATTACAAGTATCCATGTTTGCCTTACTTGACAAACAATCTTCAATTTATAGGGAAAATGGTGGAAAAAAGCTTTTCTTGCAAAAGCAAAGCATTAATATCGTGTATCCAAATGCTAAGAACATGTCTGTAGAGGCTAATTACAAAAAGGTGGAGATTATAGCAAGTAACCATATTTGTCTCATTCGAGGGATAAACTTTGATTCAAAGGGAAATGGTAAAAAAAACTCTTTTCTTATGAAACCAAATGTCATTATCCTGTATCCCAATGTGGGGAACAAGTTTATGGTATCCAATAACAAAAGGAATAAAGATCATTCTGAGTATCCGTGTTTCTCTTATTTGATGAATGATTTTTGATTAAGTGGAAAATGGTGGAAAGAAAAACTTTTCTTGCAAAGACAAAGCATTAATACAAAGAATCCTTATGAGGAGAACATACTTGTGGCAACCATTCACAAAAGAATGGAGATTATTATGAGTATCGATATTTGTTTCATTTAATGGATTAACTTTGATTCTAAATGAATTAGCTTGTTCCTTGCAAAAGCAAAGCATCCATATCTTGTATCCTAATGAGGGGAACATGTTTATGGAGGCCAATCATAAAAAGAATAGAGATTATTACGAGTATTCATGTTTGTTTTATTTGGCAGATGATCTTTGATTATAGGGGAAATGGTGTAAAAAACTTTTCTTGAAAAAGTAAATCATAAATATCATATATCCAAATGTCGAGAGCACGTCCATGAAGGCTAATTACAAAAAAGGTGGAGATTATAACAAGTAAGCATGTTTATCTTATTTGACCGATGAACTTTAATTCGAAGGGAAATGGTCAAAGGAAAAGCTTTTCTTGTGAAACCAAATGTCAATATGGTGTATCCCAATGGGGAGAATAGGTTTATAGGGGCTAATCACAAAAGGAATAAAGATCATTTTGAGTATCCATGTTTCTCCCATTTGATGAACGATCTTTGATTATATGGAAAATGGTGGAAAGAAAAGCTTTTTTTGCCAAGATAAAGCATCAATATCATGTATCCCAATGAGGAGAATGTGTTTGTGGCGGCCATTCATAAAACAATGAAGATTACTATGAGTATCCATATTTGTCTCATTTGACTGATTCACTTTAATTCTAAGCGAATTGGCTGAAAGAAAAGCTTTTATTGCAAAAGAAAGCATCCATATCATCTATCCCATTGAAAGGAACATGTTTATTGAGGCCTATCACAAAAAGAATAGAGATTATTATGAGTATCTATGTTTGTCTTATTTGATGAACAATCTTTGATTATAAGGAAAATGGCAGAAAAAACTTTTCTTGAAAAAGAAAAGCATTAATATCATTTATCCAAATGTCAAGAACTTATCCGTTGAGGCAATAACAAAGGGAGGAGACCATAACAAGTAACCATTTTTGTCTCATTCAGGGGATGAACTTTGATTCGAAGGGAAATGGTTCAAACAAAAGCTTTTCTAGTGAAATCGAATGTCAATATGGTGTATCCCAATATGGAGAACAAGTTTATTATGGCCAATCACAAAAGGAATGAAGATCATTTCGAGTTTCCATGTTTCTCACATTTAACGAGCAATCTTTGATTATATGGAAAGTGGTGGAAAAGAAAGCTTTTCTTGCAAAGATGTAGCATCAATACCATGAATGCCTAGGATAAGAACATGTTTCTGGTGCCCATTCACGAAGGAACGAAAATTATTATGAGTATCCATATTTGTCTTGTTTGATGGATGGACTTTGATTCTAAGTGAACTCATCAAAAGAAAAGCATTTCTTGTGAAAGCAAAGATCAATATCTTGTATACCAATGAGGAAAACATGTTTATGGAGGCCAATCACAAAAAGAATGGGGATTATTATGAGTATCCATGTTTATCTTATTTGACAAATGATCTTTGATTATAAGGAAAATGACGGTAAAATATTTTTCTTGAAAAAGGAAAGCATTAATATCTTGTATCCAAATGTCGAGAACTTATCCTTTGGGGCCAATAATAAAAGGTGAAGACCATAAGAAGTAACCATTTTTGTTTTATTTAGGGGTTGAACATAGATTCGAAGGGAAATGGTAAAAAAAAAAGCTTTTCTTCTGAAATCAAATGTCACTATAGTGTATCCCAATATAGAGAACAAGTTTATGGTGGCCAATCACAAAAGGAATGAAGATCATTTCGAGTATCCATGTTTCTCATATTTAACAGATGATCTTTGATTATATGGAAAATGGTAGAAGAAAAAGCTTTGCTTGGGAAGATGAAGCACATCAATACCATGAATCCCTAGGAGGAGAACATGTTTCTGGTGGCCATTCACAAAGGAATGGAGATTGTTATAGGTATCCATAGTTGTCTTGTTTGATGAACTTTTATTCTAAGCAAATGCATCAAAAGAAAAGCTTTTCTTATGAAAGCAAAGCAACAATATCATGTATCTTAATGAGGTGAATATGTTTGCAGAGGCCAATCACAAAAAGAATGGAGATTATTATGAGTATCCAGGCTTGTCTCATTTGGCAGATGATCTTTGATTATATGAAAAATGGCAGAAAGAAACACTTTTCTTGTGAAGACAAAGCTTCAATGAGGAGAACGTGTTTGTGGTGGCCATTCATAAAAGAATGGAGTTATTACAAGTATCCATATTTGTCTCGTTTGACGGATTAACTTTGATTATATTCGATTGGTTAAAAGAAAAGATTTTTTTTTATGAAAGCAAAATGTCAATATCATGTGCCCTAATGAGGAGAACATGTTTATGGAGGCCAATCAAAAAAAGAATGGACACTATTATGAATATCCATGTTTGTCTCATTTGATGAATGATCTTTGATCATAAGGAAAATGGTTGAAAAAAACTTTTCTTGCGAAAGCAAAGAATTAATATCATGTATTCAATTGCCAAGAACATGTTTGTGGAAGCCAATTGCAAAAAAGGTGGAGATTATAATAAGTATGCATGTTTGTCTCATGCAATGGATGAACTTTGATTCGAAGGGAAATGGTCAAAAGAAAGCTATTCTTGTGAAACCAAATGTCAATATGGTCTATCCCAACATGAGGAATAGGTTTATGGTGGGCAATCATGAAGGGAATGGAGATCATTTAGAGTATCCATGTTTCTCTCATTTGACTGATGATCTTTGCTTATGTGGAAAATGGTGGAAGGAAAAGCTTTTCTTGTGAAGCAAAGCATTAATATCATGAATCCCTATGAGGAACACGTGTTTGTAGTGGCTTTTCACAAAAGACTAGAGATTATTATGAGTGTCCATATCTATCTTGTTTGGCAGATTAACTTTCATTCTAAGTGAATTGGTCCAAAGAAAAGCTTTTCTTATGAATACAAAGTGTGAATATCATGCACCCTAATGAGAAAAACATGTTTATGGAGGCTAATCACAAAAGGAGTGGAGATTATTATGAGTATCCATGTTTATCTTATTTGACAGACGATCTTTGATTTTAAGGAAAATGGTGGAAAAAAACTTTTCTTGCAAAAGGAAAACGTTAATATCATGAATCCAAATGTCAAAAACATGTCCGTGGAGGCCAATTAAAAAAAATGGAAAGTAACCATGTTTGTCTCATTTAAGGGATGAACTTTGATTCGAAGGGGAAATGGTCAAAAGAAATGTTTTTCTTGTGAAACCAAATGTTGATATGGTGTATCCCAATATGGAAAATAGATTTATGGTGGCCAATCACAAAAGGAATGAAGATCATTACAAGTATCCATTTTTCTCTCATTTGATGGATGATCTTGGATTATATGGAAAATGGTGAAAAGAAAAGCTTTTCCTGCAAAGTCAAAGCATCAATACCAAGAATCACTGTTAGGAGAACGTGCTTGTGGTGGCCATTCACAAAAGAACAAAGATTATTACTAGTATCAATAATTGTTTTGCTTGATGGTTTAACTTTGATTCTAAGCAAATTGGTTGAAAGAAAAGCTTTCCTCGCAAAAGCAAAGCATCCATATCATGTATCCCAATGAGGGGAACATGTTTAAGGAGGCCAATCACAAAAACAATAGAGATTATTACGAGTGTCCATGTTTGTCTTATTTGGCAGATGATCTTTGATTATAAGGGAAATGGTGGAAAATAACTTTTCTTGAAAAAGAAAAACATTAATATCATGCATCCAAATGTCGAGAACATGTCCATGGAGGCCAATTACAAAAAAAGTGGAGATTATAACAAGTAAGCATGTTTATCTCATTTAAGGGATGAACTTTGATTCGAAGGAAAATGGTCAAGAAAAAAGCTTTTCTTGTGAAACTAAATGTCAATATGGTGTATCCCAATAGGGAGAACAGGTTTATGGTGGCCAATCACAAAAGGAATGAAGATCATTTTAAGTATCCATGTTTCTCCCATTTGACAGACAATCTTTGATTTTATGGAAAATGGTGGAAAGAAAAGCTTTTCTTGCAAAAACAAAGCATCAGTATCAAGTATCCTAATAAGGAAAATGTGTTTGTGCTGGCCATTGAAAAAATAATGGAGATTATTACGAGCATTCATATTTGTCTTATTTGACGGATTAACTTTGATTCTAAGCAACTTGGTCGAAAGATAAGCTTTTCTTGTAAAAGCAAAGCATCAAGATCATGTATCCAAAAAAAGGGAACTTGTTTATTAAGGCCAATCACAAAAAGAATGGAGATTATTATGAGTATCATTGTTTCTCTCATTTGATGGACGATCTTTGTTTATAAGGAAAATGGTGGAAAAAAACTTTTCTTGAAAAAGCAAAGAACTAATATCATTTATCCAAATGCTGAGAACTTATCCATTGGGGCTAATAACAAAAGCTAAAGACCATAACAGGTAACCATTTTTGTCTCATTAAGGGGTTGAACTTAGATTCAAAGGGAAATGGCCAAATGAAAAGCTTGTCTTGTGAAATCAAATGTCAATATGGTGTATCCCAATGTGGACAACAAGTTTATGGTAGCCAAACACAAAAGGAGTGAAGATCATTTTAGGTATCCATGTTTCTAACATTACAGACGATCTTTGATTATATGGAAAATGGTGGAAAGCAAAGCTTTTCTTACGAAGATGAAGCATCAATACCATGAATCCCTAGGAGAAGAATGTGTTTTTGGTGGTGATTCACAAAGGAATAGGGATTATTATGAGTTTCCATATTTGTCTCATTTGAAGGATGGACTTTGATTCTAAGCGAATTCATCGAAAGAAAAGCTATTCTTGTGAAAACAAAGCATCAATATCATGTATCCTAATGAGGAGAACATATTTATAAAGGCCAATCACAAAAAGAATAAAGATTATTATGAGTATCAATGATTATCTCATTTGATGGACGATCTTTGATTATAAGGAAAATGGTGGAAAAAAACTTCTCTTAAGAAAGCAAAGCATTAATATTATGTATCCAAATATCGAAAACATGTCCGTGGAGGCCAATTACAAAAGGTGGAGATTATAATAAGTAAGCATGTTTATCTCATTTGAGGGATGAATATTGCTTTGAAGGGAAATGGTCAAAAGAAAAACCATTCTTGTGAAACCAAATGTCAATATGGTGTATCCCAAAGTAGGGAACAGGTTTATGATGGCCAATCAGAAAAGGAATAAAGATCATTTTGAGTATCCATGTTTCTCCCATTTGATGGATGATATCAGATTATATGGAAAATGGTGAAAAGAAAAGCTTTTATTGCAAAGGCAAAACATCAATACCGTAAATCCCTATGAGAAGAACGAGATGGTCATGGCCATTCACAAAAGAACGAAGATTATTATGAGTATCAATATTTATCTTATTTGATAGATTAACTTTGATTCCAAGTGAATTGACTGAAAGAAGAACTCTTCAATTAAAAGAAAAATATCCATATCATGTATCCTAAATGAAGGGATCAAGTTTATGGAGGCCAATCATAAAAAAAATGGAGATTATTATGAGTATCCATATTTGTTTCATTTGGCAGATGATCTTTGATTATATGGAAAATGGTGGAAAGAAATGCTTTTCTTGTGAAGATAAAGCATCAATAAGGAAAATGTGTTTGTGGTGGCCATTCACAAAACAATGGAAATTATTACGAGTATCCATATTTGTCCCGTTTGACAGATTAACTTCGATTCTAAGCAAATTGGTCAAAAAAAAGCTTTTCTTATGAAAGCAAAGTGTCAATATCATGTATCCTAATGAGGAGAACATGTTTATAGAGGCCAATTAGAAAGAGAACAGACACTATTATGAATATTCATGTTTATCTCATTTGATGAACGATCTTTGATCATAAGGAAAATGGTGGAAAAAAACTTTTCTTGCAAAAGCAAAACATTAATATTATGTATTCAATTGTTGAGAACATGTCTGTGAAGGCCAATTACAAAAAAGGTGGAGATTATAACAGGTAAGTATAATTGTCTCATGTGAGGGATGAACTTTGATTCAAAGGGAAATGGTTAAAAGAAAAGCTTTTCTTGTGAAACCAAATTTCAATATGGTGTATCCCAATGTGGAGAATAGGTTTATGGTAGGCAACCATAATGGGAATAAAGATCATTTTGAGTATCCATGTTTCTCTCATTTGATGGACGACCTTTGATTATATGGAAAATGGTGAAAAGAAAAGCTTTTCTTGTGAAGACAAAGCATCAATATCATGAATCCCTATGAGGAGAACGTGTTTGTGGTGGCTTTTCATAAAAGAATAGAGATTATTATGAGTACCCATATTTGTCTCATTTGATAGATTAACTTTCATTCTAAGTGAATTGGTCCAAAAAAGCTTTTCTTGTAAAGCAAAGTGTCAACATCATGTACTCTAATGAGAAGAAAATGTTAATGGAGGCCAATCACAAAAAGAGTGGAGATTATTAAAAGTATCCATGTTTGTCTTATTTGATAGACGATCTTTGATTTTAAGGATGGTGGAAAAAAACTTTTCTTACAAAAGCAATGCATTAATATCATGAATCCAAATTTCAAGAACATTTCTATGGAGGCCAAATGCAAAAAAGCTGGAGATTATAGAAAGTAACCATATTTGTCTCATTCGAGGGATGAACTTTGATGTGAAGGGAAATGGTCAAAAGAAACTCTTTTTTTGTGAAACCAGATGTCAGTATAGTGTATCCCAATATGGAGAATAGGTTTATGGTGGCCAATCACAAAAGGAATAAAGATCATTTCGACTATCCATGTTTCTCTCATTTGATGGATGATCTTGGATTATATGGAAAATGGTGAAAAAAAAGCTTTTCTTGTGAAAACAAAGCATCAATACCAAGAATCCCTATGAGGAGAACATGCATGTGGTGGCCATTCACAAAAGATAGAGATTATTACGACTATCGATATTTGTTTAGTTTGACAAATTAACTTTGATTCTAAGTGAATTGGCCGAAAAAAAAGCTTTCCTTGCGAAAGCAAAGCAAACATATCATGTATCCCAATGAGGGGAACATGTTTATGGAGGCCAGTCATAAAAATAATTGAGATTATTATGAGTATCCATGTTTGTCTTATTTGACAGATGATCTTTAATTATAATGTAAATGGTGGAAGAAAACTTTTCTTGAAAAAGTAAATCATTAATATCATGTATCAAAATATCGAGAACATGTTCGTGGAGGCCAATTATAAAAAAGATGGAGATTATAACAAGTAAGCATGTTTGTCTTATTTAAGGGATGAACTTTAATTTGAAAGGAAATGGTCAAAAGAAAAGCTTTTTTTTATGAAACTAAATGTCAATATGGTGTATCCCAATGGGGAGAAAAGGTTTATGGTGACCAATCAGAAAAAGAATGAAGATCATTTTGAGTATCCATGTTTCTCCCATTTGAAAAACGATCTTTGATTATATGGAAAATGGTGGAAAGAAATACTTTTCTTGCCAAGACAAAGCATACAATATCATGTATCCCAAAGGAGAATGTGTTTGTAGCGACCATTCATAAAAGAAAGGAGATTATCTTAAGTATCCATATTTGTCTCGTTTGACGGATGAACTTTGATCATCAAAAGAAAAGCTTTTTTTGTGAAAGCAAAGCATCAATATCCTGCATCCCAATGAGGACAACATGTTTATGGAGGCCAATCACAAAAAGAATGAAGATTATTATAGGTATCCATGTTTGTCTCATTTGACGGATGATTTTTGATTATAAGGAAAATAGTGGAAAAAAACTTTTCTTGAAAAAGCAAAGCATTAATATCATGTATCCAAATGTCAAGAACTTATCTGTTGGGGCTAATAGCAAAAAGGTGGAGACCATAATAGTAACCATTTTTGTCTTATTAAGGGGATGAACTTTTATTCGAAGGGAAATGGTCAAAAAAAAGCTTTCCTTGTGAAATCAAATGTCAATATGGTGATCCCAATGTGAAGAACAGGTTTATGGTGGCCAATCACAAAAGGAATGAAGATTATTTCGAGTATCCATGTTTCTCTCATTTAACAGACCATCTTTGATTATATGGAAATGGTTGAAAGAAAAGCTTTTCTTGTGAAGACAAATCATTAATACCATGAATCCCTAAGAGTTGAACGTGTTTTTGGTGGCCATTCACAAAGGAATAGAGATTATTACTAGTATCCATATTTGTCTGGTTTAATGGATGAACTTTGATTCTAAGTGAATTGGTCAAAAGAAAAGCTTTTCTTGTGAAAGCAAAGCATCAATATCATGTAGCCCAATCATGAGAACATGTTTATGGAGGCCAATTACAAAAAGAATCGAGATTATTATAAGTATCCATGTTTGTCTCAATCGATAGACGATATTTGATTATAAGAAAAATAGTGGAAAATAACTTTTCCTGAAAAAGCAAATCATTAATATCATGTATCCAAATGTCAAGAACATGTTCGTAGAGGCCAATTACAAAAAGGTGGAGATTATAACAAGTAAGCATGTTGGTCTCATTCTAGGGAAGAACTTTGATTCAAAGCAAAATAGTCAAAAGAAAAGCTTTTCCTGTGAACCCAGATGTCAATATGGTGTATCCCATTGTGGAGAATAGGTTTTTAGTGGCCAATCACAAAAAGAATGAAGATTATTTCAAGTATCCATGTTTCTCACATTTGATGGACAATCTTGGATTATAAAGAAAATGGTGGAAAGAGAAGCTTTTCCTTCAAAGACAAAGCATCAATACCAAAAGTCTCTATGAGGAGAACGTGCTTATGGTGGTCATTTATAAAAGAACGAAGATTATTATGAGTATCAATATTGGTCTTGTTTCACAGATTAACTTTGATTCTAACCAGATTGATTGAAAGAAAAGCTTTTCCTACAAAAGCAAAGCATCCATATCATGTATCCCAATAAGGGAAACATGTTTATCGAGGCCAGTCACAAAAAGAATAAAAATTATTATGAGTATCCATGTTTATCTTATTTTATAAATGATCTTTGATTGTAAGGGAAATGGTGGAAAAAAACTTTTCTTGAAAAAGCCAATCACAATATCAAGTATCCAAATGTCGAGAACATGTCTGTGCAGGCCAATTACAAAAAAGGTGGAGATTATAACAAGTAAGCATGTTTATCTCATTCGAGAGATGAACTTTGATTCAAAGGGAAATGGTCAAAAGAAAAGCTTTTCTTCTGAAACCAAATGTCAATATGGTGTATCCGGATGTGGAGAACAAGTTTATGGTGGCCAATCACAAAAGGAATGTACATCATTTCGAGTATCCATGTTTCTCTTATTTGACGGACGATCTTTGATTATATGGAAAATGGTGGGAAGAAATGCTTTTCGTGCCAAGACAAAGCATCAATATCATGTATCCTAATGTGGAGAACGTGTTTTTGGTGACATTCACAAAAGAATAGAGATTATTACATGTATTCATGTTTGCCTCATTTGATGGATGATCTTTGATTATAGGGAAAACAGTGGAAAAAATTTTCTTGCAAAAGCAAAGATTAATATCATGTATCCAAATGTCGAGAACATGTTTGCGGAGGCCAATTACAAAAAAGGGGGAGATTATAACAAGTAACCATATTTGCCTCATTTGAGGGTGGAACTTTGATTCGAAGTGAAATGGTAAAAAAAAAAGCTTTTCTTGTGAAGCCATGTCAATATGGTGTATCCCAATGTGGAGAATAGGTTTGTGGTGGCCAATCACAAAAAGAATGAAGATTATTTTGAGCATCCATGTTTCTCTTCTCTCATTTGGTGGATGATGTTGGATTATATGGAAAATGGTGGAAAAAAAAAGCTTTTCTTGCAATGACAAAGCATCAATACCATGAATCCCTATAAGAAGAAAGCGCTTGGGATGGCCATTCATAGAAACGGAGATTATTATGAGTATCGGTATTTCTCTCGTTTGATGAATTAACTTTGATTCTAAGCGAATTAGCTAAAAGAAACTATTCTAACAAAAGCAAAGCATCCATATCATGTATCCTAATGAGGGGAACAAGTTTATGGAGGCCAATCACAAGAAGAATGGAGATTATTATGAGTATTCATGTCTGTCTCATTTGGCAGATGATCTTTGATTATATGGAAAATGGTGGAAAGAAACACTTTTCTTATGAAGACAAAGGATCAATAAGGAGAATGTATTTGTGGTGACCATTCACAAAAGAATAGAGATTATTACAAGTATCCATATTTATCTCGTTTGACGGAATAACTTCGATTCTAAGCGAATTGGTTAAAAGAAAAGCTTTTCTTATGAAAGCAAAGTGTCAATATCATGTACCCTAATGAGGAGAACATGTTTATGGAGGCCAATCACAAGAAGAATGGTGATTATTACGAGTATTCATGTTTGTCTCATTTGGCAGATGATCTTTGATTATATGGAAAATGGTGGAAAGAAAAGCTTTTCTTACGAAGATAAAGCATCAATAAGGAGAATGTGTTTATGGTGACCATTCACAAACGAATAGAGATTATTACAAGTATCCATATTTGTCTTGTTTGACGGAATAACTTTGATTCTAAGCGAATTGGTTAAAAGAAAAGTTTTTCTTATGAAAGCAAAGTGTTAATATCTTGTACCCTAATAAGGAGAACATGTTTATAGAGGCCAATCACAAAAAGAATGGACACTATTATGAATATCCATGTTTGTCTCATTTGATGGATGATCTTTGATCATAAGGAAAATGGTGGAAAAAAACTTTTCTTGCAAAAGCAAAGCATTAATATTATGTCTTTAATTGTCGAGAATATGTCTATGGAGGCCAATTAGAAAAAAAGATGGAGATTATAACAAGTAAGCATGTTTGTCTTATGCAAGGGATAAACTTTGATTCGAAGGGAAATGGTTAAAAGAAAAGCTTTCATTGTGAACCCAAATGTCAATATGGTGTATCCCAACGTAGAGAATAGGTTTATGGCAGGCAATTACAAAGGGAATAAAGATCATTTCAAGTATCCATGTTTCTCTCACTTGACGGATGATCTTTGATTATATGGAAAATAGTGGAAAGAAAAGCTTTTCTTGTGAAGACAAAGCATCAACATCATGAATCCCTATAAGGAGAACATGTTTGTGGTAGCTTTTCGCAAAAGAATGGAGATTATTACGAGTATCCATATTTGTCTCATTTTATGGATTAACTTTCATTCTAAGCAAATTGGTCCAAAGAAAATCTTTTCTTATGAAAGCAAAGTATTAATATCATGTACCCTAATAAGAAGAACATGTTTGTGGAGGTCAATCACAAAAGGAATGGAGATTATTACGAGTATCTATGTCTATCTTATTTGATGAACGATCTTTGATTTTAAGGAAAATGGTGCAAAAAAACTTTTTTTGTAAAAGCAAAGCATTAAAATCATGAATGCAAATTCGAGAACATGTCCGTGGAGGCCAATTACAAAACAGATGGAGATTATAAAAAGTTACCATGTTTGTCACATTCAAGAGATGAGCTTTGATTTGAAGGGAAATGGTCAAAAGAAACGCTTTTCTTATGAAATTGAATGTCAGTATGGTGTATCCCGATGTGGAGAATAGGTTTATGGCAGCCAATCACAAAAGGACTAAAGATCATTTCGAGTATCCATGTTTCTCTCATTTGATGGATGATCTTGGATTATATGGAAAATGGTGGAAAGAAAAGCTTTTCTTCCGAAGATGAAGCATCAATACCAAGAATCCCTATGAGGAGAACATGCTTGTGGTGCCCATTCACCAAAGAATAGAGATTATTATGAGTATCGATATTTGTGTTGTTTGATAGATTAACTTTGATTCTAAGCGAATTGGCCGAAAGAAAAGCTTTCCTTGCAAAAGCAAAGCATCCATAGCATTATCCCAATGAGGGGAACATGTTTATGGAGGCCTATCACAAAAAGAATGGAGATTATTACAAGTATCTGTGTTTGTCTTATTTGACACATGATCTTTGATTATAAAGGAAATGGTGCAAAAAAAAAAAAAAACTTTCTTGAAAAAGCAAATCATTAATATCATGTGGCCAAATGTCGAGAACATGTCCGTGCAGGCCAATTACACAAAAGGTAAAGATTATAAAAAGTAATCATATTTGTCTCATCCGAGGGATAAACTTTGATTCGAAGGGAAATGGTTAAAAGAAAAGCTCCTAATGTGGAAAACATGTTTATGGTGGCCAATCATAAAAGGAATGAAGATTATTTCAAGTATCCGTGTTTCTTTCATTTGATGGATGATCTTTGATTATATGGAAAATGGTGGAAAGAAAGGCATTTCTTGCTAAGACAAAACATCAATATCATGAATCCGAATGAGGTGAACGTGTTTGTGATGGCCATTCACAAAGGAAAAGAGATTATTATAAGTATCCATATTTGTCTTATTTGATGGATTAACTTTGATTTTAAGCGAATTGGTCGAAAGAAATGGTTTTCCTATGAAAGCAAAGTGTCAATATCATGTACCTAATGAGAAGAACATGCTTACAAAGGCCAATCACAAAAAAAGCAGAGATTATTATGAGTATCCATGTTTGTCTTATTTGACAGATGATCTTTGATTATAAGGAAAAAGGTGTGGAAAAAATTTTCTTGCAAAAGTAAAGCATTAATATCATGAATCCAAATGTCGAGAACATGTTCGTAGAGGCCAATTACAAAAAAGGTGGAGATTATAACAAGTAACCATGTTTGTCGCATTCAAGGGATAAACTTTGATTTAAAGGGAAATGGTCGAAAGAAATGCTTTTCTCATGAAACCAAATGTCAATATGGTGTATCCCAATTTCTGGTGGCCAAACAAAAGGAATGAAGATCATTTCGAGTATCCAGGTTTCTCTCATTTGACGGACGATCATGGATTATATGGAAAATGGCAGAAAAAAATTTTTCTTGCAAAGACAAAGCATCAATATCATGTATCCTAATAAGCAAAATGTTTTTATGGAGGCCAATCATAAAAAGAGTGGGCACTATTACTAGTATCTACATTTGTCTAATTTGATGAACGATCATTGATTATAACAAAAATGGTGGAAAGAAAATCTTTTCTTATGAAGCCAAAGCATCAAGATCATGAATCTCTATAAGGAGAACATGTTTATGGAAGCCAATCACAAAAAGAGTGGAGATTATTATGAGCATCCATGTTTGTCTCATTTGACAAACGATCTTTGATTATAAGGAAAATGATGGAAAAAAAAGCTTTTCTTGTGAAAGCAAAGCATCGATATCATGTATCCCAATAAGGAGATCATTTTTATGGAGGCTAATCACAAAAAGAGTAGAAATTATTTCGAGTATCCATGCTTGTCTCATTTGATGGATGATGTTTAATTATAAGGAAAATGGTGGAGAAAAAGCTTACCTTGTAAAAGCGAAGAATCAATATCAAGCATCCCAAGGTAGCGAACATGTTTGTGGAGGCCAATCACAAAAAAAGTTAGAAATTATAATGAGTATCCAAGTTTGTCTCTTTCGAGGGATGAACTTTGATTCAAAGGGAAATGGTCTAATGAAAAGCTTTCCTTGTGAAACCAAATGTCACTATTGCACATCCAAATGTGGAAAACTAGTTTAGGTGGCCAATCACAATAGGCAAGAAGATCATTTTGAGTATCCACATAGACGATCTTCGATAATATGGAAAACAATGGAGAGAAAAGCTTTTCCTTCGAAGCCAAAGCATCAATATCATGAATACCTATGAGTAGAACATGTTTATGGTGGCCATTCACAAAAAGAATGGAGATTATTACGAGTATCCATACATGTCTCATTTGAGGGATTAACTTTGATTCTAAGCAAATTAGCCGAAAAAAAGCTTTTCGACAAAAGCAAAACTTCCATATCATGTATCCCTATAAGGGGAACATGTTTATGGAGGCTAATCACAAAAAGAATGGAGATTATTATGAGTATCTATGTTTGTCTCGTTTAACGGATGATCTTTGATTATAAGGAGAATGGTGGAAAAGAACTTTTCTTCAAAAAACAAAGCATTAATATCATGTATCCAAATGCCAAGAATTTATCTGTTGTGGCCAACAACAAAAGGCAGAGACCACAACAAGTAACCATTTTTGTCTTATTTAGGGGATGAACTTTGATTCAAAAGGAAATGGTTAAAAGAAAAGCTTTTCTTGTGAAACCAAATGTCAATATGGTGTATCCCAATGTGGAGAACAGGTTTATGGTGGCCAATCTCAACAGGAATGAAGATCATTTCGAGTATCCATGTTTTTCCTATTTGACAGATGATATTTGATTATATGGAAAATGGCAAAAAGAAAAGCTTTTCTTGTGAAGACAAAGCATCAATATCATGTATCTCAATGAGGAGATTTATGGGGGCCATTCAAAAAAGAATGGAGATTATTATTCTATATTTGTCTCATTTGATGGATTAACTTTGATTCTAAGTGAATTGGTCGAAAGAAAAGCTTTTCTTGTGAAAGCAAAATGTCAATACCATGTACCCTAATGAGGAGAACATGTTTGTGGAGGCCAATCACAAAAAGAGTGGAGATTATTATGAATATCCATGTTTGTCTCATTTGATGGATGATCTTTGATCATAAGGAAAATGGTGGAAAAAAACTCTTTTTGCAAAAGCAAAGCATTAATATCATGTATCCAATTATCGAGAACATGTCTGTGGTGACCAATTACCGAAAAGGTGGAGATTATAACAAGTAACCATGTTTGTCTCATTCAAAGGATAACATTGATTTGAAGGGAAATGGTTAAAAGAAATGCTTTTCTTGTGAAACCAAATGTCAATATAGTGTATCCTAATTTATGATGGCCAAACAAAAGGAATGAAGATCATTTTAAGTACCCAAGTTTCTCTTGTTTGACGAACCATCATGGATTATATGGAAAATAATGGAAAGAAAAGCTTTTCTTGTGAAGACAAAGCATCAATATCATGTATCCCAATGAAGAGAACATTTTTATGGAGGCCAATCACAAAAAGAGTGGGCATTATTACGAGTTTCTACATTTTTCTAATTTGGTGAACGATATTTGATTATAACAAAAATGGTGGAAAGAAAAGCTTTTCTTACGAAGGCAAAGCATTAAGATCATGAATCCCTATGAGGAGAGCATGTTTATGGAGGCCAATCATAAAAGAAGTGGAGATTATTATGAGCATCCATGTTTGTCTTATTTGATGAATGATCTTTGGTTGTAAGGAAAATGATGAAAAGAAAAGCTTTTCTTGTGAAAGCAAAGCATCAATATCATGTATCCCAATAAGGAGATCATTTTTATAGAGGCCAATCACAAAAGATGTAGAGATTATTATAAGTATCCATGCCTATCTTATTTGACGGATGATGTTTAATTATAAGGAAGATGGTGGAGAAAATGCTTTTCTTGCGAAAGCAAAGCATCAATATCATGCATCCCAAGCTAGCAAACATGTTCGTGGAGGCCAATCACAAAAAAGGTGGAAATTATAATAAGTGTCCATGTTTGTCTCTTTCATAGGATGAACTTTGATTCAAAGGGAAACTGTCAAAAGAAAAGCTTTCCTTGTGAAACCAAATGTCTATATTGTGTATCCAAATGTGGAAAACTAGTTTAGGTGGCCAACCACAATAGGCATAAAGATCATTTCGTGTATCCATGCAGATGATCTTCAATAATATGGAAAATGGTGGAAAGAAAAGCTTTCCTTTCAAAGGTAAAGCATCAATATCATGAATCCCTATAAGTAGAACATGTTTATGGTGGCCATTCATAAAAGAATGAAGATTATTACGAGTATCCATATTTGTCCCATTTGACGGATTAATTTTGATTCTAGGTGAATTAGTCGAAAGAAAAGCTTTTCTTGCGAAAGCGAAGTGTTAATATCATGTACCCTAATGAGGAGAACATGTTTATAGAGGCCAATCACAAAAAAAGCAGAGATTATTATGAGTATCCATGTTTATCTCATTTCACTGATGATCTTTGATTATAAGGAAAATGGTGGAACAAAACTTTTCTAGCAAAAGCAGAGCATTAATATCATGCATCGAAATGTCAAGAACATGTCCGTGGAGGCCGATTGCAAAAAAAGTGGAGATTATAACAATTAAGCATGTTTGCCTCCTTCAAGGGATGAACTTTGATTCAAAGTGAATCGGTAAAAAAAAAAAACTTTTCTTGTGAAACCAAATGTCAATATGGTATATCCCAATATGGTGAATAGGTTTATGCTGGCCAATCACAAAAGGAATAAAGATAATTTCGAGCATCCATGTATCTCTCATTTGATGGACGATTCTGGATTACATGAAAAATGGTGGAAAGAAAAGCTTTTCTTGTGAAGAAAAAGGATCAATATCACGAATCCCTATGCAAGGAATGTGCTGGTGGTGGCCATTCACAAAAAAATAGAGTCTATTAGGAGTATCCATATTTATCTCGTTTGACGGACTAACTTTGATTCTAAGCGAATTGGCTGAAGGAAAAGCTTTTCTTGCAAAAGCAAAGCATCCATATCATGCATCCCAATAGGGGGAACATGTTTATGGAGGCCAATCATAAAAAGAATGAATATTATTTCGAGTATCCATGTTTGTCTAATTTGACAGACGATCTTTGATTATAAGGAAAATGGTGGAAAAAACCTTTCCTTGAAAAATCAAAGCATTAATGTCATGTATCCAAATGTCGAGAACATGTCCACGGAGGCCAATTACAAAAAAATGGACATTCTAAAAAGTAACCTTATTTGTCTCATTCGAGGGATGAACTTTGATTCTAAGGGAAATGGTCAAAACAAAGCTTTTCTTGTGTAACCAAATGTCAATATGGTGTACCCCAATGTAGAGAACAAGTTTATGGTGGCCAATCACAAAAGGAATGAAGATCATTCGAGTGTCCATGTTTCTCTCATTTGATGGACGATCTTTGATTATATGAAAAATGTGGAAAGAAAAGCTTTTCTTGCAAAGACAAAGCATAAATGTCCTGAATTCCTATGAGGAGAACATGTTTATGGTGGCTATTCACAAAAAAATAGAGATTATTACAAGCATCCATATTTTTTTGGTTTGATGGATTAACTTCAATTCTAAGCGAATTGGTTGAAAGAAAAGCTTTCCTTATGAAAGCAAAGTGTTAATATCATGTACCCTAATGAGGAGCTCATGTTTATGGAGGCCAATCACAAAAAAAATAGAGATTATTGTGAGTATCCTTGTTTGTCTCATTTGACAGATGATCTTTAATTATAAGGAAAATGGTGGAAGAAAACTTTTCTTAAAAAAGTAAAGCATTAATATCATGCATCCAAATGTCGAAGACGTGTCCATGGAGGCCAATTACAAAAAAGGTGGAGACTATAATAAGCAACCATGTTTGTCTCATTCGGGGGATAAACTTTAATTCGAAGGGAAGTGGTGAAAAGAAACGCTTCTCTTGTGAAACCAAATGTCAGTATGGTGTATCCCTATGTAGAGAATAGGTTATGGTGGCCAATTATAAAAAGATTGAAGATCATTTCGAGTATCCATGTTTCTCTCATTTGACAGACGATCTTTGATTATATGGAAAATGGTGGAAAGAAAAGCTTTTCTTGTGAAGACAAAGCATCAATATCATGAATCCCTATAAGAAGAATGTGTTTGTGGCAGCCATTCACAAAAGAGTGGAGATTCTTATGAGCAACCATATTTGCCTTATTTGATAGTTTAACTTTGATTCTAGGCGAATTTGCCAAAAAAAAGGTATTTCCTGCACAAGCAAAGCATCCATATCATGTATCCTAATGAGAGGAACATGTTTATGGAGGCTAATCACAAAAAGAATAGAGATTATTATAAGTATCCATGTTTGTCTTATTTGACAGATGATCTTTAATTGTACTGAAAATGGTGGAAAAAAAACTTTTCCTGAAAAAGTAAAGCATTAATATCATTTATCCAAATGTCGAGAATAGGTCCATGGAGGCCAATTACAAAAAAGGTGGAGATTATAACAAGTAAGCATGTTTGTCTCATTTGATGGACGATCAATGATTATAAGGAAAATGGTGGAAAAAACTCTTCTTGAAAAAGCAAAGCATTAATATCATGTGTCCAAATGTCGAGAACGTGTCTGTGGAGGCCAATTACAAAGGTGGAGATTATAAAGGTAACCATGTTTGTCTCATTCGAGGGTTGAACTTTGATTCAAAAGAAAATGGCAAAAGAAAAGCTTTTCTTATGAAACTATCAATATGGTGTATCCTAATGTATAGAACAGGTTTTTGGTGGCGAATTATAAAGGGAATAAAGATCATTTTGAGTATCCACGTTTCTCTCATTTGACGGATGATCTTTGATTATGTGGAAAATGGTGGAAAGAAAAGCTTTTCCTATGAAGACAAATCATCAATACCATGAATCCTTATAAGGAGAATGTGTTTGTGGTGGCCATTCATAAAAGAATGGAGATTATTATGAGTATCCATATTTGTCTCATTTAACGGATTAACTTTGATTCTAAGTGAATTGACCAAAAGAAAAGCTTTTCTTACAAAAGCAAAGCATCCATATCATGTATCCCAATGAGGGGAACATGTTTATAAAGGCCATCATAAAAAGAATGGAGATTATTATGAGTATCCATGTTTGTCTTATTTGACGGATGATCTTTAATTGTACTGAAAATGGTGGAAAAAAAACTTTTCCTAAAAAAGTAAAACATTAATATCATGCATCCAAATGTCGAGAACAATTCCGTGGAGGCTAATTACAAAAAAGGTGGAGATTATAACAAGTAAGCATGTTTGTCTCATTCAAGGGATGAACTTTGATTCGAAGGGAAATGGTCAAAAGAAAAGCTTTTCTTGTGAAACCAAATGTTAATATGGAGTATCCCAATGTAGACAACAAGTTTATGGTTGCCAATCACAAAAGGAATAAAGATCATTTCGAGTGCCCATGTTTCTCTCATTTGACGAATGATCTTTGATTATATGGAAAATGGTGGTAAGAAAAGCTTTTCTTGTGAAGACAAGTCATTAATATCATGAATCCCTATGAGGAGAACATGTTTGTGGTGGCCATTCACAAAAGAATTAAGATTATTACGAGTATCCATATTTATTTCATTTGACGGATTAACTTTGATTCTATGCGAATTGGCCAAAAGAAAAGCTTTTCTTGCAAAAGCAAAGCATCCATATCATGTACCCCAATGAAGGGAACATGTTTATAGAGGCCAATCAAAAAAAGAATAGAGATTATTATGAGTATCCATATTTGTCTTATTTGATGGATGATCTTTAATTATACTCAAAATGGTGGAAAAAGACTTTTCTTGAAAAAGTAAAGCATTAATATCATATATCCAAATGTCGAAAACAAGTCTGTGGAGTCCAATTACAAAAAAGATGGAGATTATTACAAGTAAGCATGTTTGTCTCATTCAAGGGATGAACTTTGATTCGAAGGGAAATGGTAAAAAAAAAACTTCTCTTGTGAAGCCGAATGTCAATATGGAGTATCCTAATGTAGAGAATAGGTTTATGGTGGCCAATCATAAAAGTAATAAAGGTCATTACGAGTATCCATGTTTCTATCATTTGATGGACGATCATTGATTATATGGAAAATGGTGAAAAAAAAAGCTTTTCCTCTGAATGCAAAGCATCAATATCATGAATTGCTCTGAGGAAAAAGTGTTTGTGGTGGCCATTCAAAAAAGAATAGAGATTATTACGAGTATAGATATTTGTCTCATTTGCTAGATTAACATTAATTCTAATAAAATTGGTCGAAAGAAAAGCTTTTCTTATGAAAGCAAAGTGTCAATATCATGTACCCTGATAAGGAGAACATGTTTATTGAGGCCAACCACAAAAAGAGTGGAGATTATTACGAGTATCCATGTTTGTCTTATTTGACAGACGGTCTTTCATTATAAGGAAAATGGTGGAAAAAACTTTTTTTTGCAAAAACAAAGCATTAATATCATGTATCCAAATGTCGAGAACATGGTTATGGAGGCCAATTACAAAAATGGTAGGGATTATAATAGGTAAGAATATTTGTCTCATTTGAGGGATGAACTTTAATTCGATGGGAAATGGTCAAAAAAAGCTTTTCTTGTGAAACCAAATGTCAATATGGTGTATCCCCCCAATATGGAGAGCTGGTTTATGGTGGCCAATGACAAAAGGAACAATGATCATTTCGAGTATCCATGTTTCTACCATTTGACAGACGATCTTGGATTATATGGAAAATGGTGAAAAGGAAAGCTTTTCTTGCACAGAAAAAGCCTCAATTCCATGAATCCCTATGAGGAGAATGTGTTTATGGTGGCCATTTACAAAAGAATGAAGATTATTATAAGTATCCATATTTGTCTCTTTTACAGATTAACTTTGATTCTAAGGGAATTGGCTGAAAGAAAAGCTTTTCTTGAAAAAGCAAAGCATCCATACCAGGTATCCCAATGAGGGGAACATCTTTATGGACGCCAATCACAAAAAGAATGGAGACTATTATGAGTATCTGTGTTTATCTCATTTGATAGATGATCTTCGATTATAAGGAAAATGGTGGAAAAAAACTTTTCTTGAAAATGCAAAGCATTAATATCATGTATCCAAATGTTGAGAATGTGACCACAGAGGCCAATTACATAAAAGGTGGATATTATAACAGGTAGCCATGTTTGTCTTAATCGAGGGATGAACTTTGATTTGAAGGTAAATGGTCAAAAGAAAAGGTTTTCTTATGAAACTAAATGTCAATATGGTGTATCCCTATGTAGAGAATAGGTTTATGATCGCCAATCACAAAAAGAATGAAGATCATTTCTTGTATCCATGTTTCTCTAATTTGACGAATGATCTTTCATATTGAGTCCCTATAAGGAGAACGTGCTTATGGTGGCCATTCACAAAAGAACGAAGATTATTACAAGTACCCATATTTGTCTCATTTGACGGATTAACTTTGATTCTAAGTGAATTGGCCAGAAAAAAAGCATTTCTTGCAAAAGCAAAGCATCCATATCATGTATTCCAATAAGGAGAACATGTTTATAGAGGCCAATCATAAAAAAAATGGAGATTAGTATGAATATCAATGTTTGTCTTAATTGATGGATGATCTTCTATTATAAGGAAAATGGTGGAAAAAAACTTTTCTTGAAAAAGAAAAGCATTGATATCATGTCGAGAACATGTCTGCAGAGACCAATTACTAAAATTGTAGAGATTATAACAAGTAACCATATTTGTCTTAATTAAGCGATGAACTTTGATTTGAAGGGAAATGGTCAAAAGAAAAGCTTTTCTTGTGAAACCAAAAGACAATACGATGTATCCTAATGTACAGAACAACTTTATGGTGGCTAATCATAAAGGAAATAAAGATCATTTCGGGTATCCATGCTTCTCTTATTTGATAGACGATCTTTGATTATATGGAAAATGTAGGAAAGAAAAGCTTTTCTTGCGAAGACAAAGCACCAATATCATGAATCCCTACAAGGAGAATGTGTTTGTGGTGGCCATTCATAAAAGAATAGAGATTATCAGGAGTATCCATATTTATCTGGTTTGATGAATTAACTTTGGTTCTAAGCGAATTGGCTGAAAGAAAAGCTTTTCTTGCAAAAGCAAAGATCCATATCATGTATCCAAATGAGGGGAACATGTTTATGGAGGCCAATCACAAAAAGAATGGAGATTATTATGAGTATCCATGTTTATATCATTTGACAGATGATCTTTAATTAAATAAAAAATAGTGGAAAAAAAACTTTTCTTGAAAAAGCAAAACATGAATATCTTGTATCCAAATGTCGAGAATAGGTCCATGAAGGCCAATTACAAAAATGGTGGGGATTATAGCAAGCAAGCATGTTTGTTTCCTTTGAGGGATGAACTTTCATTCAAAGGGAAATGGTCAAAAGAAAAGCTTTTCTTATGAAATAAAATGTCAGTATAGAGTATCCTAATCTAGAGAATAGGTTTATGGTGGCCAATCACAAAAGAAATGAAGATCATTCCTTGTATCCATGTTTCTCTAATTTGACAAACGATCTTTGATTATATGGGAATTGGTGAAAAGAAAAGCTTTTCTTACGATGTCAAAGCATCAATATCATGAATCCCTATGAGGAAAACGTGTTTATGGTGGCCATTCATAAAAAAATGGAGATTACTATGAGTATCCACATTTGTCTCGTTTGATGGATTAAATTTGATTCTAAGCGAATTGGCCAAAAGAAAAGCATTTCTTGCAAAAGCAAAGCAT
>JBBYHL010006860.1:32895-46591 GCA_038381835.1 Adansonia madagascariensis
AAAGCATTTCTTGCAAAAGCAAAGCATCCATATCATGTATCCCAATAGGGGGAAGATGTTTATGGAGACTAATCACAAAAAAAATGGAGATTATAACAAGTATCCATGTTTGTCTTATTTGATGGATGATCTTTAATTATAAGGAAAATGGCAGAAAAAACTTTTCTTGAAAAAGCAAAGCATTAATATCATGTATCCAAATGTCAAGAACATGTTTGTAGAGGCTAATTACAAAAAAGGTAGAGATTATAACAATTAAGCATGTTTGTCTCATTCAAGGGATAAACTTTGATTAGAAGGGAATTGGTCAAGAGAAAAACTTTTCTTGTGAAACCAAATGTCAATATAGTGTATCCCAATGTAGAGAATAGGTTTATTATGGCCAATCACAAAAGGAATGAAGATTATTTCGAGTATCCATGTTTCTCTCATTCGATGAACAATCTTTGATTATATGGAAAATGGTGGAAAGAAAAGCTTTTCTTGCGAAGACAAAGCATCAATCTCATGAATCTCTATAAAAAGAACGTATTTATGGTGGCCTTTCACGAAAGAATAGAGATTATTACGAGTATCCATATTTGTCTCCTTTGGTGGATTAACTTTGATTCTAAGCGAATTGGTCGAAAGAAAACGTTTTCTTGTGAAAGCAAAGTGTTAATATCATTACCGTAATAAGGAGAACATGTTTATGGAGGCCAACAACAAAAAGAGTGGAGATTATTACAAGTATCCGTGTTTTTCATTTGACGGATGATCTTTGATTATAAGGAAAATGGTGGAAAAAACCTTTTCTTGTAGAAACGAAGCGTGAATATCATGTATCCAAATGTCAAAAACATGTTCGTGGAGGCCAATTACAAAATTAGTGGGGATTATAACAAGTAAGCATGTTTGTCTCATTTGGGGGATGAACTTTGATTGGATGGGAAATAGTCAAGAGAAAAGCTTTTCTTGTGAAACCAAATGCCAATATGGTGTATCCCAATATGGAGAACAGGTTTAGAGTGGCCAATCACAAAAGGATTGATGATCATTTCGAGTATCCATGTTTCTCCTATCTGACAGACGATCTTGGATTATATGGAAAATGATGGAAAGAAAAGCTTTTCTTGCGAAGAAAAAGCCTCAATCCCATGAATCCCTACAAGGAGAACATGTTTGTGGTGGCTATTCACAAAAAAATGAAGTTTATTATAAGTATCCATATTTGTCTCATCTTACAGATTAACTTTGATTCTAAGGGAATTTGCCGAAAGAAAAGCTTTTCTTGCAAAAGCAAAGCATCCATACCAAGTATCCCAATGAAGGGAACATGTCTATGGAGGCCAATCTCAAAAAGAATGGAGATTATTATGAGCATCCGTGGTTGTCTCATTTGATGGACGATCTTCGATTATAAGGAAAATAGTGGAAAAAACTTTTCTTGAAAACGTAAAGCATTAATATCATGTATCCAAATGTCAAGAACGTGACCGCGGAGGCTAATTACAAAAAAGGTGGAGATTATAATAGGTAGCCATGTTTGTCTCAATCAAGGGATGAACTTTGATTCAAAGGGAAATGGTCAAAAGAAAATATTTTCTTATGAAACCAAATCTCAATATGGTGTATCAATATGTAGAGAAAAAGTTTATCATGGCCAATCACGAAAGGAATAAAGATCATTTCTTATATCCATATTTCTCTAATTTGATGAATTATCTTTAATTATATGAAATTGGTGTGAAGACAAAGCACCAATATCATGAATCCCTATGAGGAGAACGTGTTTGTGGTGGCCATTCACAAAAGAATGGAGATTATTATGAGTACCCATATTTATCTCGTTTGACGGATTAACTTTGATTCTAAGTGAATTGGTCGAAAGAAAAGCATTTCTTGCAAAAATCAAAGCATCTATATCATGTATCCTAATAAGGGGAACATGTTTTTGGAGGCCAATCATAAAAGGAATAGAGATTATTATGAGTATCCATGTTTGTCTCATTTTACGGATGATCTTCGATTATCTAGAAAATGGTGGAAAGAAAAGCTATTCCTACGAAGATAAAGCATCAATATCATGAATCCCTCTAAAAAGAATGTGTTTGTGGTGTCCCCTCACAAAAGAATGGAGATTATTATGAGTGTCCATAGTTGTCTTGTTTGATGGGTTAACTTTGATTCAAAGCGAATTCGCCAAAAGAAAAGCATTTTTTGCAAAAGCAAAGCATCCATATCATGTATCCCAATGAGAGGAACATGTTTATGGAGGCCAATAAAAAAAAGAATGGAGATTATTACGAGTATTTATGTTTGTCTCATTTGACAGACGATATTTGGTTATAAGGGAAATGGAGAGAAAAAAACTTTTCTTCAAAAAGCAAAGCTTTAATATCCTGTATCCAAATGTCATGAACGTGTCCGTGGAGGCCAATTACAAAAAATGTGGAGATTATAACAATTAAGCATGTTTGCCTCATTCGAGCGATGAATGTTGATTCGAAGGGAAATGGTCAAACAAAAAGCTTTTCTTATGAAACTAAATGTTAATATGGTGTATCCCAATATGGTGAACAGGCTTATGGTGGCCAATCACAAAAAGAATGAAGATCATTTCGAGTATCCATGTTTCTCTCATTTGATAGATGATCTTTCATATATGGAGAATGGTAGAAAGAAAAGCTTTTCTTGTGAAGTCGAAGCATCAATATCATGAATCCTTATGAGGAGAACGTGTTTATGGTGGCCATTCACAAAAGAATGGAGATTATTATGAGTATCCATATTTGTTTTGTTTAGTAGATTAACTTTGATTCTAAGCAAATTGGTTGGAAGAAAAACATTTCTTGCAAAAGCAAAGCATCCATATCATGTATCCTAATGAAGGGAACAAGTTTACAGAAGCCAACCCTAAAAAAAGTAGAGATTATTATGAGTATCCATGTTTGTCTCATCTCATTTGACGGACGATCTTTGATTATAAGGAAAATGGTGGAAAAAACTTTTCTTGAAAAAGCAAAGAATTAATAGCCGGTATTCAAATGTTGAGAACATGTTCATAGGGCCAATTACAAGAAAGGTAGAGATCATAACAAGTAACAATGTTTATCTTATTTGAGGGATGAACTTGGATTCAAAGGGAAATGGTAAAAAGAAAAGCTTTTTTGGTGAAATCAAATGTCAATATGGAGTATCCTAATATAGAGAACAGGTTTATGGTGGCCAATCATAAAAGGAATGAAGATCATTTCAAGCATCCATGTTTCTCTCATGTGATGATGGACGATCCATGATATATGGAAAATGGTGGAAAGCAAAGCTTTTCTTGTGAAGACAAAGCATCAACATCATGAATCCCTATGAGGAGAACATGTTTGTGGTGACTATTGACAAAAGAATGGAGATTATTATAAGTACCATATTTGTCTTGTTTCACGGATTAACTTTGATTCTAAGTGAATTGGTTCAAAGAAAAGCATTTCTTGCAAAAGCAAAGCATCCATATCATATATCCCAACGAGGGGAACATGTTTATGGAGGCCAATCACTAAAAAAATGGAGATTGTTACTAGTATCAGTGTTTGTCCCATTTGACGGATGATCTTTAATTATAAGGAAAATGGTGGAAAATAACTTTTCTTGAAAAAGCAAAGCCTCAACATCACGTACCTAAATGTCAAGAACATGTTCATGTAGGCTAGTTACAAAAAAGGTGGAGATTATAACAAGTAACCATGTTTGTCTCATTCGAGGGATGAACATTGATTAGAAGGGAAACGGTCAAATGAAAAGCTTTTCTTGTGAAACCAAATGTCAATATGGTGTATCCCAATGTAGAGATCAAGTTTATGGTGGCCAATCGCAAAAGGAATGAAGATCATTTCGAGCATCCACCTTTCTCTCATTTGATGGACGATCTTTGATTATATGGAAAATGGTGGAAATAAAAGCTTTTCTTGCAAAGATAAAGCATCAATATCATGAATCACTATTAGGAGAACATGTTTGTGGTGGCCATTCAAAAAAGAATGGATATTATTACGAGTATCCATATTTGTCTCATTTGGCAGATTTACTTTGATTCTAAGCGAATTGGCTGAAAGAAAAGCAATTTCTTGCAAAATCAAAGCATCAATATCAGGCATCCCAATGAGGGGAACATGATTATAGAGGCCAACCACAAACAGAGTGGAGATTATTACGAGTATCTGTGTTTGTCTCATTTGATGAACGATCTTTATTTATAAGGAAAATGGTGCAAAAAACTTTTCTTGAGAAAGCAAATCATTAATATCCTATATCCAAATGTCGAGAACGTGTCTGTAGAGGCCAATCACAAAAATGGTGGACATTATAACAAGTAACCATGTTTGTCTCATTCAAGGGATAAACTTTGATTCAAAGGGAAATGGTTAAAAGAAAAGCATTTCTTATGAAACCGAATGTTAATGCGGTGTATCCCAATGTAGAGAACAAGTTTATGGTGGCCAATTAGAAAGGGAATGAAGATCATATCGATATCCATATTTCTTTCATTTGACGAATGATCTTTGATTATATGGAAAATGGTGGAACGAAAAGCTTTTCTTGTAAAGACAAAGCATCAATATAATGAATCCCTATAAGGAGAACGTGTTTGTGGTGGCGATTCACAAAAGAAACTAGATAATTAGGAGTACCATATTTGTCTCCTTTGATAGATTAACTTTGATTCTAAGTGAATTGACCAAAAGATAAGCATTTCATTCAAAAGAAAAGCTTCCATATCATGTATCCCAATGAGGGGAACATGTTTATGGAGGCCAATCACAAAAAGAATGGAAATTATTACGAGTATCAGTGTTTGTCTCATTTGATGGATAATCTTTGATTATAAGCAAAATGGTGGAAAATAACTTTTCTTGAAAAAGCAAAGCAACAATATTATGTATCCAAATTTGAGAAAATGTTTGTGGAGGCTAATTACAAAAAAGGTGAAGAGATTATAATAAGCAACCATATTTGTCTCACAAAGGGAAATGGTCAAAAGAAAAGCTTTTCTTGTGAAACCAAATGTCAATATCATGTATCCCAATGTAGAGAATAGGTTTATGGTGTCCAATCGCAAAGGGAATGAAGATCATTTCGATTATCCATGTTTCTCTCATTTGATGAATGATCTTTGATTATATGAAAAATGGTGGAAATAAAAGCTTTTCTTGCGAAGACAAAGCATCAATATCATGAATCCCTATTTGGAGAATGTGTTTGTTGTGGCCATTCACAAAAAAATAGAGACTATTACGAGTATCCATATTTATCTCATTTGATGAATTAACTTTGATTCTAAGCGAATTGGTCGAAAGAAAAGAAAGCTTTTCTTGCAAAAGCAAAGCACCTATACTAGGTATCCTAATGAGGGGAACATTTTTATGGAGGCCAATCACAGAAAGAGTGGATGTTGTTATGAGCATCTGAGTTTGTTTCATTTGATGGACGATCTTTGATTATAAGGAAAATGGTGGAAAAAACTTTTCTTGAAAATGCAAAGCATTAATATCATGTATCAAAATGTCGAGAACGTGACCGCAGAGGTCAATTACAAAAAAGATGGAGATTACAACAGGTAGCCATGTTTGTCTCATTCAAGGGATAAACTTTGATTTGAAGGGAAATGGTAAAAAAAAAGGCTTTTCTTTTGAAACCAAATGTTAATATGGTGTATCCCTATGTAGAGAACAGGTTAATGGTGGCCAATCACAAAAGGAATAAAGGCCATTTTGAGTATCCATGTTTCTCTCATTTGACGAAAGATATTTGATTATATGGAAAATAGGGGAAAGAAAAGCTTTTCTTGTGAAGACAAAGCATCAATATCATGAATCCCTATGAGGAGAACGTATGTGTGGTGGCCATTTACAAAAGAATGGAGATTATTATGAGTACCATATTTATCTTGATAGATTAACTTTGATTCTAAGCAAATTGGCTGAAAGAAAAGCATTTCTTGCAAAAGTAAAGCATCCATATCATGTATCCTAATTAGGGGAACATATTTAAGAAGGCTAATCACAAAAATAATGGAGATTATTACGAGTATCCGTGTTTGCCTTATTTGACGGACGATCTTTGATTTAAGGAAAATGGTGGAAAAAAGCTTTTCTTTAAAAAGAAAAGCATTAACATCCTATATGCAAAAGTTTAGAACGTGTCCATGGAGGCCAATTGCAAAAAAAGATAGAGATTATAATAATTAAGCATGTTTGTCTCATTTAAGGGATGATCTTTGATTCGATCAAAAGTGGTCAAAAGAAAAGCTTTTCTTTTGAAACCAAATGTCAATATGGTGTATCCTAATATTGTGAACAGGTTTATGGTGGCCAATCACAAAAGGAATGAAAATCATTTCGAGTATCCATGTATCTATCATTTGGTAAATAATCCAGGATTATATGGAAAATGGTGGAAGGAAAAGCTTTTCTTGCAAGGAAAAAACATAAATACCATGAATCCTTATGTGGAGAACGTGTTTATGGTGGCCATTCACAAAAGAATGGAGACTATTACGAGTATCCATATTTATCTTATTTGACGGACTAACTTTGATTCTAAGCGAATTGGCTAAAAGAAAAGCTTTTCTTGCAAAAGCAAGCATCATCTCATGTATCCCAATTAGGTGAACATGTTTATGGAGGCCAATGACAAAAAAAAATGGAGTTTATTATGAGTATCTATGTTTGTCTCATTTGACGAACGATCGTTGACTCTAAGGAAAATGGCAAAAAAAAAAATTTCTTGAATAAACAAAGCATTAATATCGTCAAGAACTTGTCCGTGGAGGCCAATTACAAAAAAGGTGGGGATTATAACAAGTAAGCATGTTTGTCTCATTCGAGGGATGAACTTTGATTCGAAGGGAAATGGTCAAGAGAAAAGCTTTTCTTGTGAAACCAAATGTCAATACGGTGTATCCCAATGTAGAGAGCAAGTTTATGGTGGCCAATCAGAAAGGGAATGAAGATCATTTTGAGCATCCATGTTTCTCTTATTTGAAGGATAATCTTTGATTATATGGAAAATGGTGGAAAGAAAAGCTTTTCTTGTGAAGACAAAGCACCAATATCATGAATCCCTATGAGGAGGACATGTTTGTGGTGGCCATTCATAAAAGAAAAGAGATAATTAGAAGTACCATATTTGTCTCGTTTGATGGATTAACTTTAATTCTAAGTGAATTGACCAAAAGATAAGAATTTCTTGCAAAAGCAAAGCTTCCATATCATGTATCCCAATGAGGGGAACATGTTTATGGAGGCAAATCACAAAAAGAATGGAGATTATTACAAGTATCAGTGTTTGTCTCATTTGATGGATAATCTTTGATTATAAGCAAAATGGTAGAAAATAACTTTTCTTGAAAAAGCAAAGCAACAATATTATGTATCCGAATATTGAGAACATGTTTGTGAAGGCTAATTACAAAAAAGGTGGAGATTATAACAAGTAACCATGTTTATCTCATGAAGGGAAATGGTCAAAAGAAAAGCTTTTCTTGTGAAACCAAATGTCAATATCGTGTGTCCTAATGTAGAGAATAGGTTTATGGTGGCCAATCGCAAAGGGAATGAAGATCATTTCGAGTATCCATGTTTCTCTCATTTAACGAATGATTTTTGATTATATGGAAAATGGTGGAAAGAAAAACTTTTCTTACGAAGATAAAGCATTAATATCATGAATCCCTATGCGAAGAATGTGTTTGTGGTGGACATTCACAAAAGAACGGAGTCCATTACGAGTGTCCATATTTGTCCTGTTTGACGAATTAACTTTGATTCTAAGTGAATTAGCTGAAAAAAAAGCTTTTCTTGCAAAAGCAAACCATCCATGCTAGGAATCCTAATGAGGAGAACATGTTTATGGAGGCGAATCATAAAAGGAATGGGATTGTTACGAGCATCTGTGTTTGTCTCATTTGATGGACGATCTTTGATTATAAGGAAAATGGGGGAAAAAAACTTTTCTTCAAAATGCAAAGCATTAATATCATGTATCAAAATGTCAAGAACAAGACTGAGGAGGCCAATTACAAAAAAGGTGGAGATTATAACAGGTAGCCATGTTTGGTCAAAAGAAAAGCTTTTCTTGTGAAACCAAATGTCAATATCGTGTATCCCAATGTAGAGAATAGGTTTATGGTGGCTAATCGCAAAGGGAATGAAGATCATTCCGAGTATCCATGTTTCTCTCATTTAACGAATGATTTTTGATTATGTGGAAAATGGTGGAAAGAAAAACTTTTCTTATGAAGATAAAGCATTAGTATCATGAATCCCTATGCGGAGAATGTGTTTGTGGTGGACATTCATAAAAGAACGGAGTTTGTTAAGAGTGTCCATATTTGTCTCGTTTGACGAATTAACTTTGATTCTAAGTGAATTAGCCGAAAGAAAAGCTTTTCTTGCAAAAGCAAACCATCCATGTCGGGAATCCCAAAGAGGGGAACATGTTTATGGAAGCGAATCACAAAAAGAATGGAGATTGTTATGAGCATCCGTGTTTCTCTCATTTGATGGACGATCTTCGATTATAAGGAAAATGGTGGAAAAAAACTTTTCTTGAAAATGTAAAGCATTAATATCATGTATCAAAATGTCAAGAACAAGACTGCGAAGGCCAATTACAAAAAAGGTGGAGATTATAACAGGTAGCCATGTTTGTCTTATTTAAGGGATAAACTTTGATTCGAAGGGAAATGGTCAAAAGAAAAGCTTTTCTTTTGAAACCAAATGTCAATATGGTGTATCCTTGTGTAAAGAATAGGTTTATGGTGGCCAATCACAGAAGGAATGAAGACCATTTCGAGTATCCATGTTTCTCTCATTTGACAGAGGATCTTTGATTTTATGGAAAATGGTGGAAAAAAAAGCTTTTCTTATGAAGAAAAAGCATCAATATCATGAATTCCTATGAGAAGAACGTGTTTGTGGTAAGCATTCACAAAATAATAAAGATTATTTCAAGTACCATATTTGTCTCGTTTGATAGATTAACTTTGATTCTAAGCAAATTGGCCAGAAGAAAAGTATTTCTTGCAAAAACAAAGCATCCATATCATGTATCCCAATGAGGGGAACATATTTAAGGAGGCTAATCACAAAAACAATGGAGATTAGTACAAGTATATGTGTTTGTCTCATTTGATAGATGATCTTTAATTATAAGGAAAATGGTGGAAAAAAGCTTTTCTTTAAAAAGCAAAGCATTAATATCTTATATGCAAAAGTTAAGAATGTGTCCGTGGAGGCCAATTACAAAAAATGTGGAGATTATAATAATTAAGCATGTTTGTCTTATTCGAGGCATGAACTTGGATTCGAAGGGAAATGGTCAAAAGAAAAGCTTTTCTTGTGAAACCAAATGTTAATATGGAACATCCCACTGTAGAGAATAGGTTTGTGGTGGCCAATCATAAAGGGAATGAAGATCATTTTGAGTATCCATGTTTATCTCATTTAACCGATGATCTTTGATTATATGGAAAATTGTAGAAAGAAAAGCTTTTCTTATGAAGACAAAGCATCAATATCATGAATCCATATGAGGAGAACGTGTTTGTGGTGGCCATTCACAAAAGAATGGAGATTATTTCGAGCATCAATATTTGTCTCGTTTGACGGATTAACTTTGATTCTAAGCAAATTGGTCGAAAGAAAGGCTTTTCTTATGAAAGCAAAGTGTCAATATCATGTACCCTAATGAAAAGAACATGTTTATGGAGGCCAACCATAAAAAGAGGGGAGATTATTACGAGTATCCATGTTTGTCACATTTGATGGATGATTTTTGGTTATAAGGAAAATGGTGGAAAAAACCATTTCTAGCAAAAGCAAAGCATTAATATCATGTTTCCAAATGTCGAGAACATGTCATGGAGGCCAATTAAAAAAATGGTGGACATTAAAATATTTAAGCATGTTTGTTTTATTCGAGGGATGAATTTTGATTCGAAGGGAAATGGTAAAAAAAAAAGCTTTTCTTGTGAAACCAAATGTCAATATGGTGTATGCCAATATGGTGAATAGGTTTATGGTGGCCAATTACAAAAGGAATGAAGATCATTTCAAGTGCCCATGTTTATCTCATTTGATGGATGATCTTTGATTATATGGAAAATGGTGGAAATAAAAGCTTTTTTTACGGAGACAAAGGATCAATATCATGAATCCCTATGAAGAAAATGCATTTATGGTGGCCATGCACAAAAGAATGAAGATTGTTGCGAGAATCCATATTTGTCTCATTTGACAAATTAACCTTGATTATATGCAAATTGGTTAAAAGAAAAGCTTTTCTTGCAAAAGAAAAGTGTCAATATCATGTACCCTAGTGAGGAAAACATGTTTATAGGGGCCAACCACAAAAAGAGTGAAGATTATTACGAGTATCCATGTTTGTCTCATTTGATGGACGATCTTTGATTATAAGAAAAATAGTGCAAAAAACCTTTTCTTGCAAAAGCAAAGCATTAATATCATGTATCCAAATGTCGAGGACATGTCAGTGGAGGCCAATTACAAAAAAGGTGGATATTATAACAAGTAAGCATGTTTGCCTCGTATGAGGGATGAACTTTGGTTCAAAGGGCAATGGTCAAAAGAAAAGCTTTTCTTGTGAAACCAAATGTTAATATGGTGTATCCCTGTGTAAAGAAAATGTTTATGGTGGCCAATGACAAAAAGAATGAAGCTCATTTCGAGTATCCATGTTTCTCTTATTTGATGGATAATCTTTGATTATATAGAAAGTTGTGGAAAGAAAAGCTTTTCTTGCGCAGACAAAGCATCAATATCATGAATCCCTATGAGGAGGACGTGTTTGTGGTGGCTATTAGCAAAAGAATGGACATTATTACGAGTATCCATATTTGTCTCGTTTGATGAATTAACTTTGATTCTCAGTGAATGGGCCAAAAGAAAAGCGTTTCTTGCAAAAGCAATGCATCCATATCATGTATCCCAATGAGGGGAACATGTTTATGGAGGCCAATCACAAAAAGAATGGAGATTATTACGAGTATCCTTGTTTGTCTCATTTGATGGATAATCTTTGATTGTAAGGAAAATGGTGGAAAAAAACTTTTTATGAAAAAGCAAAGCTTTGATATCATGTATCTAAATGTCGAAAACATGTCCATGGAGGCCACTTACAAGAAAGGTGGAGATTATAACAAGTAACTATGTTTGTCTCATTCAGGGGATGAACTTTGATTTGAAGGGAAACGGTTAAAAGAAAAGCTTTTCTCATGAAACCAAATGCCAATATGGTGTATCCCTATGTAGAGAACAGGTTTATGGTGGCGAATCACAAAAGGAATAAAGCTCATTTCAAGTACCCATGTTTCTCTCATTTGACGGATGATCTTTGATTATATGGAAAGTGGTGGAAAGAAAAGCTTTTCTTGTAAAAACAAAGCATCAATATCATAAATCCCTATAAGGACAACATGTTTGTAGTGGCCATTCACAAAAGAACAAAGATTATTACGAGTATCCATATTTGTCTCCTTTGACAGATTAACTTTGATTCTAAGCGAATTGGCCAAAAGCAAAGCTTTTCTTGCAAAAGCAAAGCATCCATATTATGTATCCCAATAAGGGCAACATTTTTATGGAGGCCAATCACAAAAAGAACGGAGATTGTTATGAGTATCAGTGTTTGTCTCATTTAATGGACGATCTTTGATTATAAGGAAAATGGTGGAAATAAACTTTTCTTGAAAAAGCAAACCATTAATATCATGTGCCCAAATCTTGAGAACGTGTCCGTGGAGGCCAATTACAAAAAAGGTGGGGATTATAACAAGTAACTTTGTTTCTCTCATTTGAGCGATAAGCTTTGACTCGAAGGGAAATGGTCAAAAGAAAAGCTTGTCTTTTGAAACCAAATGTCAATATGGTGTATCCCTATGTAGAGAACAAGTTTATGGTAGCCAATCACAAAAGAAATGAAGACCATTTCGAGTATCCATGTTTTTCTCATTTGACGGACGATCTTTGGCTATGTGGAAAATGGTGGAAAGAAAAGCTTTTCTTGCGAAGACAAAGCATCAATATCATGAATTCCTATAAGGAGAAGTGTTTGTGGTGGCCATTCACAAAAGAATGGAGATTATTAAGAGTACCATATTTGTCTCATTTGATGGATTAACTTTGATTCTAAGCAAATTGGCTAGAAGAAAAGCATTTCTTGCAAAAGCAAAGCATTCATATCATGTATCCCAATGAGGGGAACATATTTAAGGAGGCTGTAGACACCTTATTTTGTTCGAGCTAATTTGTAGCAATTTAGAGCATGGACGTGAGAGGGGGTGATGATGTGGCATCAAATAACATAGTTCAAGGTGTTCAGGGACAAAACATATTAGAAAATTCATAATTTGACTTAAATGTATCAATACATGGTTCTCATGTATCGATACAATGCTTCAACGATCCAAAAATTTGAAATGCCCCTATTTGTATCGATACAACATGTAGATGTATCGATACATGCGCCTCTGTATCAATACAGGACCTCATGTATCGATACTAGGCCATGCCAAGGCGAAACATGCATTCTGTAAAGAAATGTATCGATACATATCAACATGTATTGATACAGTGGTTCATAGTATCAACATAGTGGTTCATAGTATCGATACACTTTAGGTTTTTAGACCAAATATATCGATACATTCTGCAATTTATCGATACATACAGGCCATTTTCACGGCTCGGGCATTTTTGACTCATCCCCCATTGATCCAAAACTCAGTTTAACTTGTTTCTTTGCATCAGGAAAGATTAAAACACATATCAAATTATGAATTTAGGCTTTTGAATTAATCAAAACATTTTTTTGTCTAAATTGGATAAAAAAGGTCAATATCACATGATCACCGTGCTCTCTGGTTGGTTGACCAAGATCACCATCAGCCACCCTATTCGCTGGAAAATCATTTCAACATTTAAACCAGCTACCCTAAGTCCATCACATTGGCAGCAAGTTGCTCCCTATAGCCACTCTATAGCCACCATGCTGATCACTTTGTCCCCCTTGAGAAATAACCAAAAACACCTCCAAATTGGCTCCAAAATGTTGGTATAAATGGACCACTTCTATCTCAGTTGAAAAGGTTAGATTCCAGCTCATTTTCAACTTCTAAAAACACATTCC
Source organism: Adansonia madagascariensis (assembly GCA_038381835.1). Lineage (NCBI taxonomy): Eukaryota > Viridiplantae > Streptophyta > Magnoliopsida > Malvales > Malvaceae > Adansonia > Adansonia madagascariensis. Next base: position 46,078 of record JBBYHL010006860.1, read on the forward strand.
TACACCAAGAAAACTAGAATCCTGTAGCTGTTCATTCACCACCCAAAAACAGCCCAAAAATACTCATTCCCAACCATTACACATTGTAAAAATCACCCTCATCCATACCATAACCAAAACCACATTATTTCTCTCTTTTTCTTGCTTATTAGCAACAAGGAAAAGAGGGAAATCCAAGCCATCTCTACTGCTCTAATTATTTGGCCAAAAAGTGAAGTTTTATTGGTATAACTTCTCACTTTATTACTTTTTTTTTTGCTTTTCAGCACCTTCATCATTTTAGTGAGCTCTTCATGTTTCCATCACCTTTTTAAGATTATCATGCACTATTATGGCTTTTGGTTGTGGTAGTTTAAGATTTAGATGCCTTAATGCCCCTTTGATGTCCAAAATGCCTCATTTCATCTTCATTAGGTTGATATCTGTTGCTCATGCATTTTATGCCATATCCATGCATCTTGTTATCCTTAGTCCATGTATGAATCATTAGCCTAACACATTTCAAGCACATTTA
>JBBYHL010006861.1:0-12252 GCA_038381835.1 Adansonia madagascariensis
TTCAAAAGTTAGCTAGTAATAACTTGATCTCATAACTTGGCCATCTAGTGCCTATTAGCATCCATGCCACAGATCCCCTCATGAATTCTAGGATCTTTTTGGCTTCAGGAACATTGATGCATATGAGTACCACTTGATCTTGACTCTTCTTGTATAAGATTTCTTCATCTAGAACGAATCCCATAGCCATTCTCTTTATAGTCTTTTTGTCATTTTTTGTGGCATGTTCAGGGTACTGTTAATCCCTGATTGATAGAAAAATGTCATGACACCATGGTAGGTCATCCTTCTCTTTTTTTACATTCTGATAATGTATTGGATAAATGCTTATCTGAATGAGAGTGACATTCGATTCTCGATTAACTTTAAACATGGATGACAATATGGCCAAGGTGTTGGCTATTTGGTTATTTTCTTGAGGTAAGTGCCGAAAGCTGATATCATCAAATTCTTTTTTGAGTTCTAAGGTCAGTTTCCTATAATGAATCAGTTTAGCATCACACATTTACCTCTCCTTTCAATTGATAGATGACTAAGATTGAGTCACCAAAAATTCAAAAAGTCTTAAAATTTCTTTCAATAGCTGCTTGGAGCCCTATGACATAAGCTTCATATTCTACTATATTGTTGGTGCAGTAGAAGTTCAGCTTGGCTGTAAAAGAATAGTGACTTTCATTGGGTGAAATCAATATTGTCACCTCAAAGCATTTGACGCTTCTTCAAAATACATTTCCCTTGATCGATCATGACTATCAATATCTTCCTCTTTAGTGATGCACATCAAATCTTCATTCGGGAAATCAAAGTTTAAAGGTTCATAGTCACCTATTGCCTAGCTCGCTAAAAGGTCAGCTATCGCGCTACCGTTGATGGCCTTTTGGTTGACATAGATGTTGTTATATTTTGATAGCATAACTTGCCATCTAACTAATCTTTCTGACAATGTAAGGGCTTCATATAAATACTTGATAAGGTCAGGTCTCACGATTAACCATATGAGGTGGTATAACATGTATCGCCTAAGTCCAAACCAAAGCACAACACAATTTCTTAGCTATAGAGTAGTTGTTTTCATACTCCAAAAATTTTTTGCTCAAGTACTAAATTGCATGCTTTCTCTTTCCTGAATCATCATTTTACCTAAGCACACAACCTATAGACTTATCAAAAACCACCAAGTAGAAGATTAAAGGTCGACAGACAACTGGTGGTACTAACATTAGTAGGTTGGATAGACAGTGTTTAACCTTGTCAAAAGCTTATTGGCATTCCTCATTCCATTCTCTAGAATTATTTTTATGAAGAACCAAAAGATAGGGTCACATTTATCAGTGAGTTAGGATATGAATTTGGAGATATAGTCTAGCCTTCCTAAGAAATTTCTCACTTCTTTTTAGGTTCGAGGCGATGTTATGTTTTGGATAGGTTTACCTTATCTATCTGGGTCAACTTTGATCCCCTTTTTGCTGACAATGAAGCCTAGTAGCTTGCCTGAGGTGACACCAAAAATACATTTGGTGGGGTTCAACTTCAGCTAAAATTTTCATAACTATTCAAAGAGCTTTTGAAGATCTATGATGTGTTCATGTTCTCTTGTTGACTTAACGATCATATCATCCATATAGACTTCAAACTCTTTATGCATTAAGTCATGGAATAGTGTCACCATGGCTCTTTGATAAATTGCGTTGACATTTTTAAGCCTGAAAGGCATAACTTTGTAGCAAAATGTGTGCTACATGATTACAAAGGTAGTTTTCTCCATATCTTCAAGCACCATTTTAATTTGGTTAAACACAAAAAGCCATCCACAAAGGAGAATAAAGAGTTCTTGGCTATATTGTTAACCAAAATATAGATATAAAGTAGTGAGAAATTATCTTCTAGACTAGCCTGATTCAAGTCCCGATAATCAACACATATTCATACTTTGCCATCTTTCTTAGGGACTAGGACAATGTTGGTAACCCATTCTAGATATTTGGCTATAGCAAGGAATCCTTCCTTAAATTATTTCTTGACTTCTTCCTTGATCTCAAGGAGCATTTCTAGTTTCATCCTCTTTAACTTTTGTTGGATTGTTTTGCATTCAAGTTTGAGGGGAAACCAGTGGACCACAATGTTGGTGTCTAATTAAGGCATGTCTTGATATGACCAAGCAAGTACATCCCATTACTCTTAGAGTAGGTTTATTAGTTTGGTTCTAGTAGAGGGTTTTTGGGAAGTTTTCATTTTGACCTCATTTGGATCCTTTTCAGTTTCTAAATTTATGACTTTAATCGATTCCTCATAGGGCAAAATCTATTTTTCTTCATGCTTTACCAATCGTAACATATCCACGGCATGGGGTTCTTCTTAGAATCTTATCAAAATTAACTTCTCTAATATAATTGATCATTCAAAATCTATCTCTGGGAGCTCATTCAAAACGTCCATGTCATTCTATTGGAGCACCTTAAAAAATTAAGAAAATAAACAATAGATAAAAATATGTATAGATAGAGAATTGAATCCAGGACAAAGAATAAAAATAAGCATACAAGATGAAATGCTTCATGCAAAATTCCATTTTATTGATAATATTTGATAAAAGATGCCCATTGCAAGATGCCTACGAGTTATTTAATAGAAGTAAATAGGTTTTTTTAATTCTTGACATTACACAAAAATAGACTTAAAAAGCATAAGGATTTTCGACACAGCCTCATTGTCAAGAACAAACTCTAGTGAATAAGGGTTGGTTTCATTGCTTGGCTTTAACTGGCTCGATTGATCATCAATGGTATGGATGTGAAGGTCATAGAAGGCCTGATTTAAAATGACCAAGACATTAATGGCTTTCTTTCTTTTTGATTGATTAAGATTTATGTATCCTTTCGAGTGAAAAGTTTCACAGATAGGTGGGAATACCATCAGTTCTTATCTCAATTCTTGACCTAAAAGACGAGCCCATATTTGATTTTTAGCCATTTTAGCTTGCCATATCTTGTACTACATGTTGGACTTAAACTCTAAGCCCTTTTGTCGACCTAGCTAATAACCTTAAAAACTCTGGCCAGTCCTTGTAGATTCTTATCAAGCCTTTTTCCAGCTCAGCAACCTTTGCCAACAATCCACTTTAAACCCATGTAGGTATTCCTTGACAATCGAGGCTTAACTAGTAGCAGGCCTTCTCCTATGAATGTAGCATTAAAAAACCTAAACAATTAGAATGACAACTCAGGTGCATTTTTATTTGGTTTGATATAGGTAGCATCGATAAAAGTAGTGGCGATCATCTCTTTTTTGGCTCTAATACTGACTACTTTATCATCGATTAGGAATTTTAGCTTTTGATGCAAAGACATGGATACTGCTTCAATTGAATGTATCTATGGCTTCCCGAACAAGCAATTATAAGATAAAACGATGTTCATTACCTGAAAATCAATCTCATAAGTGCATGAGCTGTCTGAAGTGGAATAGTGATATTTTTGGTGACTTCAAAACAAGTCCTATTGAATGCTTGCATCATCGTATGGCTGTGCTTGATGTGGGAAGCATCAACAAGAAACCTGTTTAAGGTAGCATGACATTGAGGATAGAACCATTGTCTATTAGAACTTTTCGTAAAATGCAACCTTTATAGTGGGTAGTAATATATAAGGCTTTGTAGCTACCCCTGTCACTAGGAGGGATCTCATCATTAGTAAATGAGATGTAGTTACCGTAGTGATGTTGTTCACTAGGTGATCCAATTTGCTTATTAAAATATTGGGTGGCACATACACCTCGTTCAACACTTTTAACAGTGCATTTTGATGAACTTTTTAGTTAAGGAGTAAGGACAGTATAGAGATCTTAGCTGGTTGTTTGCTCAACTGACTAACAATACAATATTTTTGTGCTTGATAAATTTTAAAAACTCAGTGGCATCTTTTTCATTCACTACCTCTTTAATCTTCTCAGATTTTGAGTCTTTCATTCTGACTTGAAGAGTGTTGGAAATTAAATGGCATCGATCTTCTGATTTTCTTGAGCAAGGGGACCATAACATCTATTGTCATAGGTTAAATGGCTAACTCCTGACAAGTCGACAGTAGTAGTTAATTTAGTAAGCTCCCAATCATTATGACTCGCCCCTCATATTTCCAAGGAACGGCTTCGTCGCTCTTATATGAAAATAGTGTAAGAGTCTTTATGAATAGCCTTGACATTGACATTGAAGAACTCACCCTAAGATTTAATTGACTATTAAGGATAAGGGATCATCTTTCCTTATACAATGGTTATGTCATTTCCTTATACAATGGTTATCCATCATTCTCTAGACCATCGCCTAAAATTATTTGCATTTCTGAAAAGTATGGCCATGAATAGTGTGGAAATCATAAAAATCATCAAGTTTTTCTTCTGATATCCCAAACCAAACTCATTGGCATCTTGACTTCTTTTATGCTCTTCTTGACCTCATAATCGTCCTCGATATTAATCATGTTCACTACTAGCATAGGGTGGTTTGGTAATAGGTTTGTAGTGACATTTGGCCCTTGGTTCATCTTTATGAATAGCCTTGACATTGACATTGAAGAACTCACCCTAAGATTTAATTGACTATTAAGGATAAGGGATGATCTTTCCTTATACAATGGTCATGTCATTTCTTGCCCAATCATATTCACTAATATGGTAGGGGGTGCTTGCTTCTTGTCTTAGAATTAAATGCTGACTACATCCATCATTCTCTAGACCATTGCCTAAAATTATTTGCATTTCTGAAAAGTATGGCCATGAATAGTGTGGAAATCATAAAAATCATCAAGTTTTTCTTCTGATATCCCAAACCAAATTCATTGGCATCTTGACTTCTTTTATGCTCTTCTTGACCTCATAATCGTCCTCGACATTAATCATGTTCACTACTAGCGTAGGGTGGTTTGGTAATAGGTTTGTAGTGATATTTGGCCCTTGGTTCATCTTGAATCATAAAACTTTAGAATCAATGAGGCTTTATACCCCGTGCTTGAAAGAAATACAGTTCTCAGTATCATGCCCTATTGCCCCAACAATCTAGTCACAATAGACATTGTGGTATAATCATTGAGGGCATGTAGGTTTTTTCTCTAGGATGTACATGTAAGCAACTAAATGCCTTTGGAGCAAAGCTTGATAAAGCTCTTTGTAGGTCATGGGGATAGGGTCAAATTATTGTCTTTGCTAGTTTGCACCATTATTATTTGGTGCATTATTGATAGGATTGTTGACATTTTGGTTGGCTTGCAATTAGTTATTTCATGGTAGATTCAGCAGGACAATAAAGGGTAGGCTATATGTTACAGTATAAACCGATTAAAGAGGTGTTATAGCAGGGTTAAAGTAAGGTGTACTTAGGGAGTAAGGATTGGGCACTTGATACTGTTTCAATTGGGATGGGTTGGCGTAGCTTATGGCGTTCACTTGTCCTTTTTTTCTTCCTATTAGCAACAAGCCTTTGCTTGATCCAAATGACTCATCTATGGATATCGTTTCACTCTTAATTGTTGCGTCAATCATCTCGCTAGATAAAACCAGATCATCGAACTTTTTAGTGGCACTCTCTACCATTTCCTCATAATTTGGGGCATATAATGTATTGATGAATCTTTTTTTTAGTTAAAGAGGTTGGACCAAAGCTGTATCTTCCCTCCAACTTTGAGCATATTGCCTGAAACTTTCAGTTAGATTTTTCTATAAGTTTATAAGAGAGAAATGGCCGGGGCCTAATCTGACACATACTGGTATTGGTTTAAAATGGCCCTAGCCAAATCGACCCATGACTGAATTTTGACATTATCAAGCTAGATGTACCATCGAGTAGTTACCGTAGTCAAATTTTGTTAAAAATAGTGGATAAAGAGTTTCTCATCTTTTTTATACCCTACCATCTTTTTAAGGTACATCCGAATATGCACAATAGGGTCGGTAGTTCCATTGAACTTTTCAAAATCTGGTACTTTGAACTTTGGCATCAATGGCTCTGAATTTATCATTCCTCTTGATAGCTCTAAGATGCTTCTCTAAAAACTGAAACTTGCTTATATCATCAATAGACATCGTAGATTTTTACCATTCATCCTTTCTTGCTCATCATGGTTAAGGGTTATGGGATCTACCAGAGAGACTTCTATACTTACCCCTCGAAATCCAAGGATAAATTGATTCGGTGCCATAGAGTTTAAGTAGATTATTGATGATATCGGCAGGGCTCGCGTCGTGTTAGGTTAATGCTCTTAGTGAGTCTCTTCCTATGTCTGGGTTAGCCAATTCTTTTCTTATGTCTACGGTACTGGCTTTTCCTTTTTCCTTGGTGGAAGTAGTCATTAACTCCATGACTTTCATGATCTGGGCTTGCATTTCATCATGGTAATGAAGCATTTGATCTTGAGATTCCCTTTACGTTAACTAAAGACGTTCAATACATGCTTGATGATTGTTTTTCATAATCCTTTTACAGTGGTGAGTGTTGTAGCAATGGGAAATAATCGTTTCCATGTTCCTTGCTCGATCTTAGAGTCCCTTCCATTTTTATTACCATTCCTATATTAGGCTTTTTATTTGAAATGTGTTTATTAATGATTGCTTGTGATGAAATGACAATGAGTATGGAGCCATGTTAATAAATGATTATTAGTATTAATGCATAAATAAGTCAATGCAAGAATAAAATTAAATATGCAAATGCAATAGAGACAATTGGCTCATAAAATAGCTTCACTAATAACATCTTTCATCAAGTAACAAACAAAATTTTGTCATGATTACATACAAAAATATCTGACATGATTACATTGTTTAATTATGTGTTCTAAATAGCTTATCAAGTGCTATTTATGGTCCTCGATGGTTATGATGTCTTGTCTCTAGGATCAAGCCACCTTGATTATATTATCTGCCTCTAACTGTGCTATTTGGATTTGCTGATGATGTCGCTCTTAATAATTCAAAGGTACTTCATCAATCATCACCTATCATCATCGTTCTCGCTATTCAAAGGCCCTCACCAATTCATTAACCTGACTTTAGTGAGCTTGTAGAGAATGCTCTAAGTCTTGGATTTTGAGTGTTAGAGCTTTATTCTTGACATGGTTTGCTTTTAAGTCCCAAACTCAAGCTTCTAGACGTTCACTCTTCTTTCAGTAGGTTGATACCAAAGCATGGGTTCTAGCAAGCATTTTCTTATTATCCTTAGCCTCTTTTTTCCATCGATGCAACTCTTTTTTAAGGGTGGCAATTTCTACCTTCCATTCTCCTGATGAGTTACTAAGGCGTCGAGACTTGCTTCCTTTACAAAGTGCTATTGGTTGTCTTCGTCAGACTCTCAAGATCTTTTTTGAAGTAATTTTTCTCTTTGACGACTCGGTTCATTTCACCATCCTGAAGATAGAGCTCCATTTCTAATTGACACTTTTTTTTAAACAAGTGACTTCCTTAGCGAAGATTACTTTTTCTTGCTTGAATTCATACTTGAACAATTTAATCTCAAAAGGAAATTCATTAACTAACACTTGATGTTGTAAAAGCGGACAAGGGTGAGGTGTCATTGATGCGATGCATTCTCTACTCATCATATCCTGTAGTCATGCTACTTCCTCTCCAATATCTCTCCATACACTGGGTTTGTCTCCAAGCATGGAAGGCTAGCTAAAGTTTAGACTTGTAACCAGGTCACCAAAGTTGAAATCCTATTGCTCTACATCTTGGTCAAAAGGAATGAATTATCGGCATTTAAATTGTCATAAGACTAAGAGGGTAAGTAGCTAGTGCTTCCCTATAATCTCATAAGTGGCACGCAATTATAATCTCTACATCAGTATATGATTGTTTATGGTGAAAACTAAAAGGCCTTCTATGTCATCTTTTCTCTTCCAATATTTTAAAATTTTTGGACCCATTGCTCCTCGAACTTGTTTTGGGGCCATTTCTTCTCAAGGACCTTAGAGATAGGGCTGAAATTAGGCAAGAAATTGTATGACATTCTCTTCACTTTGAGGCAAAAATGGCTAGCAAGCCAAATATTAAAAAGTGGTGCACATTTGATAAAGTGACCCATCCTAGTTTTCTTACAAAAGCAAGAGCTTGAATAGTTTTAGCAATAATATTACAGCATAATCGTGAAAAGATATCTGCTACCATCATTTTAGCATAGCCTAGTGTTTTCGAAAATATGATCAAACCATATTTTGCCAGAATGTAGATATCTAGGATTTTTTTAAACTTCAATGGTACTCACCATTGCTTCCTTTAAGCTGGTCCATGAAATGCACTCACTGTTACCCTTAGACTTGATATGACTTTCAATCCAAAACTCTATCTTTTCTTGAAGGTTGAAGGTTGCAAAGCCTTGTAGTATATTCTGTCAGTCTTGGCTCTCTCAACATTGAGTAACACAGCATATTTATCAACTGTGGGAGCCAAATCTTCATGATTGAAAGTGAAACATCAATATGCCGGGTTCTAAAACTAAGGCATTGCTTGTAACAGGCCATCATCCAAATGAACTTAGAGTAAGATGGCTATCTCTCCATATTTCTTCATGAATGAATCCCTCTCGATAGCGTTCCAACTGGCCCATATATGCTTCAGATTTTGCTAATAATTCTGAAAATACCCTGAGTTTACCCTTTCATGTATCTTCATGCTGTTGACACTTCGACAATGCTCGAACTTCTTCAAAAGACTTTAGATCAGAAGTGGACTATTGCTCCATGATAGACACCCCTTGCTAAACACTAAACCATTGAACAATGGTTCTATGATCTTGATGATTATGATGAAATGATGCATATGCCAAACAAAAAAATAGAAGGGGAACAAGTAAGTGACCATATGAAATAATAAGCTTGAGAATAAGGTAATAAAAGAAAAACAACAAAAATGCATCACAAAAATTACTCCAATAATAGGCGATACGATACCTAAGGGTGAACAGAATGATTATGGTAGCAAAAACAATAGCATAACAATGTGTCCGAGTTAAAAAAAAATTACTCGTAATGAGATAATATCTTACCTCGCAGGGACAAAATTGATCAACTAAGCAGCAATGTTCATTCATTACCATTGTTAAGCCATTGTTTGGAGAGCCTGATGGTTTGTTTAGGTTAGATATGACTATTTTAAAATGACATGGGGCATTGTAGGTGACGATATTTGCTTGTCATCACCCACTTATTAAAGAAAGTAAGTCATAGAATGTAATAGTATACCCTAAGAAATGATCATGAAAAGCAACAAATACGGGCGATAACATTTACATATAATTGCCTATATAATCATGGAGTATAAGAGTAAAGGTAAAAAGTGCTTCCCCTAGTGACCCTATTTTTTGGGTTACTCTAGTAGCAATCCAGTATCGTTTGACATGGTTTAGCTCATAGAGTTCATTGCATGGGTTTGTGATGACATCTAAATTGTTATCCAAATCGTTCCTCCACCTGGTAAGAACAGCTGAGGCACCCCAATCCAAAACTCATCACAGGCTTAGTGAAATGGGTTTGATCCAATGAATGTATACCTTTATGCAAATATGAAGGGTTACCCATGAGAGACATAGGTAATTTACACCCCAAAACTTATTTGCTATGCCTATGTAGAGAGGTACTCATGAAGGTGGATAGCTCACTTCTTTTGAATAATTAGGACCTTAACTTCACGATGGAGATTGGTGAGAATTTAATGCAAAAGCAATTGCACAGTGTGTTTCAGAGAACAATCAAACCTTTTGTTTACCCCATATAATCGATATTTATTCAGAAATGAGGTTGTCTCGAATGATCTCATAACAAAATCATAACAAATAAAAGATTAGTAGATAAAAATGGAAGGGAATTATTATTAAATAATATCAAGATTGAAAAAATTAAGAACTAAGAAAGACATGGCTAGTCATAGGCCTGACTTTTTAAATTTGTTCCCAATAGAGTCGCTAACCTGTGGGCACTGTGCCTTTCACGAAAGAAGCGTGCACTACTTAAGAGTATTTCTTGATAGGGAATTGTCCTCTAGATCAAGATTTTTCCTCTTCTTTTTTTCGTGATCATAGTGAGAAAGTATGGATTTTAGGCTTTTGACCTTGAAAAAGGACCATTGGATGAATCGCTTGTCTAGCTAGTCTCAAATGGCTATCATGAAGTGGCCAACAATTGAAATCACCACCGATTATTTGGGTTAGGCATGATCAAATGCCTATTAAAATCGATGTTTTAAGTTACGAAACTTGAGACATTGGTTTCACAGCCTACATGGTCCCAAGATTCGATGATTGGGTTCGAGAGTTGGTTACACATAGGGAGGTACGAACCTTCTCCTGATACTTGAAATTGGTACCTTTATAGCCATATCCTAACTTTGTTTCATTTTTTTTATTTTGACTTGTCATTATTTAATATAGTCCCCATTTTTAATGCATGGATTTTGCATAAAATAGTAAACTCGGGTTTTAACAAAAATTTGAATCTCATATATACCTCAAAAAGGTAAGAAACGTAGAAATTATGATTAAAAATGATCTTCAAGTTTAATTTTTCTAAAATCGGATATTTCATGTCAAGCACTAGAGAGATACCGACACAGAATATTGCCTTTGTAATTTTTTTAAAACAGTTTTGAAGATATGAATGCAAGATGAACAACACAAGAGAAAACATGTTAGTAAGATAAAAAAGAAACAATATTGCATAAAATAAATCACCTGAAAGAGGGAGGAGGGGAAGGGATAATTGGAATGTGTGTCATTATTGTCATCGATTATCTTAAAGTAACAGAGTTGACAATTTTATAGACGCGTATGGATCCACTGACTAATCAAAGTGTAAAACCTAGGTTCATATGTTTAAAAGTTTGAAGGAAATCCAAAGAGAGAAAATTTAATTTTTTCTTAAAAATTTTAAGAAAAATAAGATTGACAAATCTAAATTGACAAAATTTGAATATTTCTTGATAATTTTTGAAAAAAAAAAGTTAGAGTAGCCCCTTAAAAAATGGGGTTGGAGTATCCCCATAAATGAGAACTTTGGTAAGTTTCAAAATTTGAATGAGGTTTGTAAAAGTGAGGTTAAAGTATCCGTTTGGAGAATGGGGTTGGAGTGTCCCCATTAAAAGCTTCAATGATTTTTAAAGAGATGAGATCACAGGATTTACCTTGACAAAGGTTCGATGATTTCTTGACAAAATAACATTTTTAACAAATTCTTGACAAAATATGTGATTTTTTATTTCAAAAAAAATTGATAAAAGTAAGGATAATAAAGCTTAAAAATTGTTTGTGCCTTGATTTGAGCCTACAGGGTCAATACATGTTCCTTTTGACTAGAAAAGGTTAATCAAGATCACATAGAGGCTTTCAACTACCTCGGAGTGGGAGTTCAGAGGAACTAACTAGTCTTAAACATTGTTGAAAACAGGGGATAGCATTTTGTTGTACCCATTTACAATTTTATTCCAGATAAATCTGATGGTTCTAGGTGTTGTGTGATACCGTTAGAAAAGTAACTTGAAAAGAATCAATATAAAATTATTCTAAAAATCCTAAAAAATTGTGTTCTAGGTGAAAATAATTTTCAAAGTAGGGACAAGTTCGACACTGGCAGTATATTCAAGTGAACAATTATTCTAGACTTTGAAAAACCCTTCTAGACTCATATGGAACAATTAAATCACAAAAGATAACTTTCAAGAAGGGAATTTCATGAACTTTTTATGAAAAATATTGCAAAAATCTAAAAAAAAAAATCATCTAGTAGGTCGAAACGGCCCAAACAAAATATGAATCGCTGATATTAGGGATGGGTTTTGGATAGTAAAACTTCAAAAATAATAACTCCCTTATCCGAAATGATCCAAAGGTAAACATGCACCATTGGAAAGGTGATTCGATGCCTTTCAAGGGAAAAATTTTAGAAAATTCATAAAAATTGCTTATGGCTAGAAAATGATTTTTCAACTTGTGAATACAGTGCTGCCAGCATAAAACAAGGGAAGTTTTTGGTTTTCTTGGATTTTTTTTGGCTAAATTTAAGCCATGGACATCCGAATGTCAATGGCAAAATCAATGAGTGACATGGGCTTCATGAGCTCATCTGTAAAATCTTAAAGTAGCTTGGGATGATTAAATAGCCTGTTAACCATGCCACTAACACAAAGACTCTAGGTAAAGATGAAAGCATAAACAAATTTGGACACTAAAAAAGGAGTTTTTATTTTAAAAACCAAAATATCTAGCCTCTTTTAACCTTG
>JBBYHL010006881.1:0-12250 GCA_038381835.1 Adansonia madagascariensis
CGGTTAAAGGTTTCAAAATAAAAAAATAAAAAATTATTTTTTTAAATTTTGTAAAAATTATTAATTTATTGTAAAAAGATAAAAACATTTTGGGTGATTAATAGGTATTTATATGTATTCGTTAATTAAATTTATTTTTTAAATTTTAATATATTTAAACAATGTTTATAAATATTGATTAATTATTATTTATTATTTTACATTTAATAAATGAATTAAAAAAAGTAATTAATTATGCTTATATATATATATATCACTATAACTTTTCCCATCTTTTAATTAATTATATTTTAGCTAATTTTACATCTTTTTTCTATCAAAAAGAAAATTAGTTGATTTATTTACGACAAAATAGTTTATGAAAAGAAGAAACCTTCGGATCGGAATCTGAATAATTTCTCTCACTAAGAAAAATAAATGACTTATTGCAATATTTCACTAAAAAAAATTATCATTCATTCTTCAAAAAGCATAATATTTCGATGGGTACGTAATGTTGTTTATTGTTTACAGTGAATAAAAGAGCAATAAAATGAATGCGGAATATATAATAATTTAATTCATTTATGTAATCTTAATAATATTTAATAATTTTAGATTATAATATCTATAATATTTTTTAATTTTCGACTACGATTTTATTTGGGCTTTTTTAATAATTGACTACAGTGTCATTTGTGGAAAATAAAAAAAGCACTGGGGTGAGAGAGGCTCGAACTCTCGACCTCAGGATAACTCAGACAGCTATGAGACCTACGCGCTAGCCAACTGCGCCACCACCCCGTTCTTATGCATCCCAAACTAAATTTATATAATAATAATAGCAGGGTGTTGTGGTTCATCCTCTAACTTAGCTGTGGATTTGTTGAGGGAGTGATGAATCAAACATGAGTAAAGACGTATTAAAATACATTTTTGTAAAGGATGCTGAATTGATATTATGAGTTTGACATCAACCGCTTTCCCAAGGAAATTAAGGTAAGGTGTTAACAATTCTGGGATAAAGAAAATTGAAAAAAGTTTTGGAATCAAAGTCATTAGACCCGTATCCGTTTGCAATCAGTGGTTGATAATTATAAAATATACATATTCCCCCATTGCCTTGTATTGTCATGGGTATAAATTTCGAAAGAAGGAAGAAAAAGTTCCTTGAATCCCCTTCTACATCAAGCAATGGAAAGCCATATACCCAGAACACTGCAAAAGAAAGAAAAAGTTCCTTTTTTTGGGATCAATGTAGTTTCCACCTATACTGGTTTGGCAAAGAGGGGTAAAAGCCCATCATCCCCCCCCCCCCACCAAAAAAAAAAATACCATCCCCACAGCATGGACGAGGTCTTATAACTGCCTTTAGATAAATGAAATCCTTTTTTTTTTTTTGGGGTGCTTCCTGCTTGCAAATTCTTAAAGTCCAATTGATAACTTCAGAAACATGTATAAGGAGGATTTAAGAAACAAATTCACACATTGAACCTTGTTAACTCCTTTCTGATATTCAATTCTTCAGGGTTTAAATAAGGGAGAAAGCCCAGACATTGAACCTTGTTAACCAATACCTATATTTTTAAATGACCTATAACACTTTCTTATGTAAACTCAAAAGGATAAATTATCCACGATTTGATTTGGCATAATTTGTGAACCCACATGAATCTCACCTCAATAAGAAAATAATAAACTTCTTCATATGTAATGAAAATGATTCAGAATTATCATAAAAGAATAAAATTATTAGTAGCTTACAAATTATTAAATCTTTGTTATTCCACAAACTAAAATTTATAATAGAGAACCCATAAAAGCAATTATTAAGAGAAGATTCTATAATAATTCAATGAAGGACAAAATTGAAATGAAGATTTTTAGATAAATTAGGTTATGATATTATTTTTTATAATCATATTGATAATGTATTAATTATCCATTTCTTTAATTATAGATTGAAAGATAAATTCATTTATGAAAATTTTAGAGCTTTCATATAAAATAATAATCCCTTTGTTTTTTAGAATGAAGATTCTACCATGTCCAGAACAACTTTGCAAGTTTGAGCAGCCTCTGCAATAATGATTAGAAATATACAGTAGCCATGCAGTGACGATTGAATTGTTCTGTGTAGCTATTCTTCTTTTTTATTTTTTTTTCTTTTCTCCGTGTAAGAAAGAATATGGAGATGAGAAACATGAAGGGCATCTGACAACTTTGAGCTCCTCTAAAACATACTTGACAAACCCCACTCCAAATAGCAAAGAAGCTTGTAGATGAGAACCAAATAAATAAGTAACACGTAGAAGCTAACGGTTATTGTTGGATGCTTTGAATTTGGAATGATGCCAATAATTGTAACAGAGAGATGGTTGTTAAAGCAAATTTGAAATGGAGAATTTTAAGCACACTAGGCATAATGACAATAATTGCGCACATACTACTACTAATAATACTAGTATTTATCAATTACTCACATATATTAATTATTATAATACTAATATTACCAAATATGCAAGGAAAGTGTACTAATATTTATAAGATAGCAAGGGGAACGGATTGGAAAAAATGGAATATATCTTATTGGAAACTAGTATCTTGACAGCTTGGCTCATGAAGGCTCGTCTATATATATGAATGACATAACTAAAGCAATTTTTAAGACAAATTCATGGTGATAAATGACATAGAAATCAGGCCCACTTGGTCATCATCAGAAGGAATAAATTAGAATATAAAATAAAATGAATAATTTAGCGTAAGTCAAAACCGCACTTAACTATAATTTACTTCATCCGTCCAATTACAGAGTTGATGTAAGATCTGTGTACTAATACATAAAACATTACCTCTAAACCTCTGGAGATGTTGCAAGGATTTTGCTTTGAGAAAGATTGCTTCTAGTAGTAAACTAACGGCGTGGATAGACATTGGTGGAGAAGCATAGTCGAGATTGTATTGTACGGCTTTCTACTTTTCTAGTGAGGCTGAGTTTCATTATGGGAGTTATTGCAGCGATATCTATTCCTTCAAACACATGTAGAGCAGCTTCTGTATTTCCTTTCCGATATTCAATCCTTTCCAGCAATGCTCTAGCTTCCTGCAAATTGAAGGTAACTTAGCTGGAAAGAAAGCAAATAAAAGCGCTTATAGAATTAAACGCAACTAATTTCCATGCAATAGTTTAGTTATAATAGGTGGCAAAAAAAAGAAAGGCAAAGGCAGGAATGAGTACGCTAAAAGGAAAATAATAGACAGCCGAATAACTGCAAGCTTCAGATAGATATACTATGACCACTTTCTCACATGCCGTGTTGACAAGGGTTAGGATAAGTGAGGAGCCACAGGTGGCAGGTACTATCGAACTCAATAGTTTATTTTCTAAAAGAATAAGTGCTAACCAGTTACTCATCGAAAAGCATTACAAAAATGGACAACTGCGACTTCAATTAGAGCGACTTGACCAAGTAGAATCTGCATAATTTTTGGAGGTTATACTGTCAAAAGATAAAAATATATGGCATTTACGGTAATAACTTCAAGACTAAACCATAGCAGTAAACAAGAGGTTCACAACATTGGCATATTTTTGCTGAACTAGGTTGAATAAAAATCAAAAGCTTTGAGCAAACTAGAATAACCAGATGGAATGGAATACCTTTGCAGAGGTTTTTTTTTTTGTCTTTTTTTTTTTTTTAATTACAAAAACTTTAATTACCAGTACAATATAAAATTTCCTACAAATCAGTGAGAAGATCCGAAAAACTCCTGAATAGAGGCATGAATAGACATCAAACACACGTACAGCCAGATTTGAGAAGTCGTAAGGTTAATTTTGATAGAAATTTAGGAAAACCAATGTGCCGCGACCAATTTTCGCTACTATAATACAGACCCCGAGGACTTATAACGGCAACGATGAACAAATTATTCAAAAAAATTAACTTGAAAGCTGAAAAGCGTGAAGAAGCAAACCTCGTAATTCAGTGAACTACTTTCACGCAGAGACAATTCAGCTTCTTCTATATTTCCAGTATCAGGCTTTTTCTCACCATCACTAACTATAGAAAAATAATCAATTAGGGAATGATCTTTGGCAGCAAGGGATTCTGATGAAAGTATCATTTTGTCTACTTTTATGAATTGCCTCCTGTTATAAACACTTCATTATCTGCTCCAAATCCGCCCAAAGTACACCTCTTCTCTGCTTTTTAATTCTTATATTGCTCTTCATAGTGTTTCACCATTATCCAAAATCTTCGAGCGCGAGAAGAAAAATAACAAGAAGAACCAAAAAAAAAAAAATTAAGAAAACTTAAACAGTATATCCAAAGGATGCATGATTCATAACTAGCATACATGATACAATATGATGATCAATTGAATCATACTACCCTTAAACAGTAAAGTTCAAGCTTTTGCCACATATAACAGATCACAAGAATCAAATTTTGAGTTATTGAAAAAAGAATCCAAAATTTGAGATTTCAAGACATCTAGAATCCAAGAGGGCAATCAAAATCCAACAGTACAGTTACTACAGTAAGTTATAGGGCAGAATAAATTAAGAAACCAGAATTTTCTTTTCTTTTCTTTTTTCTTTTTCTTTTTCTACAATCTAAGTTTAAAACGAATTACCCAGAATACGGAAACAAAAAATGGTTGATCAAGATCAAAAACCCACCAATATTTCACCAACCCATTTCAAAAATTCTCACCAAACATCAAATCAAATTCTTTAATTATAAATTTTAAAACAAAAGAGATACTAAATGTCCCTTAAAAGTGTCTAAATTCAAGCAATTGAACAATTCAAAAACTCGACAAAAACTGACAATGCAATCAAGTCTAAATGAAATTTATACAGCCAAAGAAAAGAAAATGCTTACCTTTAGTTTTTCCAAAGAGGAAAAAAAAAAGCAAAGAGAGCAGAAGCCATCAACAGCAAAACCACAGATCTGTTTTTCAAGATTTGCCCCCTTCGAATCCAACCGAAGACCTACTTTAATAAAAGATTGTACCTGTGAAAAATTAAATTAATCAATCAAGTAAGCACCCAAAGCCAAATAGCCAATGCCTTCAAGAACCCTTTTTTTTTTTTCTTTCTTTCCTCTTCTTTTGAAAAATTTCTTTTTACCTTTTTAGACCCTCCTTTGTTTACTCTTATTGTTTTTTGGGTTAAAAACCTAAAAGAAAATTAAAAAAGAAAAAGCAAAAACAAGAGATGGAATGTGAATTGGATCGAGAGCTTGAAGATTTAGAGGTCAAGATTTAACAGAGGTTTTTTATAACGACGGTGGTCGAGGCTGATTCTGCACCACGTGGGGTTGGTTTTCATATGTTTTAGTGACTACTGGATTTTTGACGGTTATTAACGAGAATGATTTGACATTTTATTCAACTTTTTCTTTTGGTTTTTTATGATTCCAGTTAATTAGTGTCTAGGCTAAAAGTTATTTAATTGTTATAAAGTATTTAAAGTATTATTTTAATTATATTTAAAATAATACTTTAATTATATTTTACTATTTCAAAATAATATCGTGCTATTAACCATCGATTAACAACTTATTATTTATAAATAATAATATTATTTACATATGCATGTAGTGGCTTGGTTAGATAGGCATTGAAGAAAAACAACCGAATTAATTATGGCGTTGGCTCTTGGCAACCAATAATTTGGGGGAGTTCATTTATTAGTAACAAATGGTTTGATTTTAAGTCCAAGGCTTTTGCCTAAACATGCATCTGCCTGCCATCAGTTTCCCCCTCCACCCTATAGAGAAGACTTGCAAAAAGTTGTTTAGGCCACGCGATTAAGTTTTATTTGAAAATCTAAAAAGTCAACTATAAAACGACATTGTGGTGTAATTAGATTAAAACGTCTAGTCTACAACTACAAAGCCACTTAGCTTAGAGGTTAGAGAACCTTTAGAAAGTTTGATTGTTAATCTTTGGTTGTGGAGGCATGAAGGAGTCAGAATGTCAAATGGCCAAGAACCAAAGAAATAAATTTAATAATTTAAAATATGATTATACAAATATAATATATATAATATAAATAAAATATAATACGATATGAATATATGTTTAAAATTTATATAATTTAAATTATATTAAATATGATTATTATAATATTATAAAATATAAATATATAACTTACTTATAGAAAGCAGGTCTGAATTAATAGTTTTGGCCGGGCATGCGTCCCTGAACATAGGAAAGAAGACTTGATAAGCCATTGCCCTTTCATGCCTGCAGCCTGCCTCGATCTGTCGCAATAAAAGGCATGCAAAATGCGTGTCAAACCTTATAGTTTTGGCTTGTTACACCACGCATCTTTCAAGGACAACACAATTTTGACGTTCTAAAACTTTCTTCCATTTCCCTTCTTCTTTTTCCCTTTTAATAATATTTTCATTTGCCATGTTAATTAATTATTTCTTGGTACAAAATGGAATGTCGTAATCGAAAATTTTAAATTTTAAATTTATTGAATGCTAATTTTTAAGAGTTATTATAGATTTGATAATATTAAATATGATTATATAGCATATAATACATTAAGATAAGAATATGTAAATATTCTAAAATTTATATAATATAAATTATTAACATATTAAAATATTTTAAATACGATTATGATATGATAAAATACATAAATATAATATAAATTATTAAATAAATAATTATATAAATTAACTAAATTAAATTTCGAATTTTGTATTAATTAATGTTGTGCTCTTGAGGAAATAGCCCCTCATGTGAGCCGCCTGCCTGGTCTTCATGATCTAACTTGTAAGGCTTGAAAAAGCATCGAAGGCTTTGATTATTAATTTTAAGACCATTGTCTGCAACCGAAGATCCAAGAAGTTTACAGAAATTCAACTTTAAAACTAGTTATCTTTTACTTTAAAAAAAAAAAAAACAAAAAGGTTGGAATTATTGAGTTCCACTCGGAAAGTTCAGGAGATAGTATTATATAAATATTTAATTACTAAATATAAATAAATAAATTTAATAAAAGTTAATATATATTGGCATTCGAATAACATCAGGACAACCACATACTGACCTGTATGAACCACACCTACCTGTGGCTCCTTTTGCTGCCAACTAACATTGGACACAAAAATTATTTGAACTTTTTGGTAAAGAAATAGAAATAAATAATTATCAACATAGTCATATAAAATATAATTTAATCTCCCTTATAAGAAATTTCTTTGGTTAATGTGTAATTTGGTACATAAATTATATTTCATCTTTCTTTCAATTTAATATTTTGAAAATTAAAAAATTTATAATTAAATACTCAAAACTTCAGTTTCGTCCGATATATATTGTCTTATTAACTAATATAGTTAGTCAAATTTTCACATGTTAAAAAAAAAAGGCCAATGAAAAAGCGCCATGTGTACTACATATTTTTTTCAAAAATTTATTTTTAAATTATAGAGCAATAAATATTTTTAGAATTAAAAAAAATCAAATAAAAATATTATTTTACGTTAAAAATTTTTATTTTTAAAAAATTGAATCAAATAATTTTGAAAATTTGAATTCACCCTCGTCCGATTCCTCTCTTTCTCCAGAATTTCTTTTTTTTTTTAATTTAAATTTTCTGTACGAATTATTTATATATATGCTAAAATAAATACGATTAGGGGAAAATTAATTTTTTTAAATGTGTATTTCTTTTCAACCATTGATTTCTTTGTCCAATTTTATTATATTTTACTAAATCAAATGCGTGATCTATGTTCTAGAATAAAGATAGTAACATTCCGTCAATCCGACAGCGTTTAGAGGGCTGCTAGGACTGGGACCTTTTTGTTAATAAATCAATAGTAATGCCTTTTGATTCAGACATCTCAAGAATATTAGGATCATTTTTTTTTTCCTTTTGACTACGCAATATAATTTGCAAAAATAATCCATCTGGTTCGTTTTGAATTTAAGTAGAGAGAAATATACTAAAATTTAAAGTAATTTGTTAAATATTTTTTATTTTAACATATACTTTCACGTTATAATCATATAATTTAAAGTATTAAAAGGAGAAAGGAAGATTTATGAAAAATTTTAAGGCTACCCCTTTATACTTACGAAGAAGATCGAGTTGGATTTGAATCGAATTTAAACAAAATATTAAGAAGTTCTTAGAATTGTTTAGATTTGGGTCGATAGATAATTAAATATTTTTGTATTTATGCTTATGAAAATGATTAATAAATATACTAATGTTGTTAATATAAGGCAAACGATTCAATAATACTTGAGGCATTTAATGTAATAAGCTAGTTTATTATTCTCAACTTTAATTTTTTTGTTTATTATCCGATCAATGAAATTTAAAAAAATGTTTTTAGTAGAATTAACTCAAAGATATAATCAACAGCAATAAATCTTTTTCATCTACATTTCTATATAAATTATGGGTTGTATATAGATATCGATTGTCAATAATCTTATTAATCAACTACTTATAAATGGAGGTGTTCATAGGTTGAATTATGTCGCAACTCAATTTTTTTTAAATATCTTGTTTAGGCTCTAATTAGACTCAGTTCAAAAGCTAAAATTTATCATTTATAAAATAATAAAAATTTAAAAATTATTTTTATATTAATAGTTATATATATTTTTATAATTAAATTTAAATATTTTTTATTATTAAACAGTAATTTAAATTGATCTGACTTGAATTAAAAAAAAAATGCCAAAATCTAGCTCATAACAAAAAATAACTTATATTTAAATTGTACTGTGCTAAATTACCTATAAACTCAATGATAAAGTGATTTTTGTATATAAAAAATTAAATTAAAAATATATTTAAATTCAAATATATATTTCATATTTCGAACATGATATAAATATTTTAGTTCTAATGAAACGTATAGATCCTAATCCATATGTGCTTTTGTTATTGCAATTTACTATCATTCAATTACCATGACGAAAACCGTCATAAATATTAGTACATGAAAAGTAAAGTATGCCCAATGAAAATTGAAGTTAATAACGATGAAATTAAAACAAAAGAAATTAGGTAAAAAGCCCTCGATCCCTTGTGGCTAAACAAGAATCTTCGATCTTCATTCATGCGGTTCCAGCCTCACTTTTTTTATTTTTTATTTTCAAAAAAAGTTAAATGCCAAATGAAATTTAAATTATTTTATTTTTTAAATAAAGCTTTTTATATATATTTTTATTCAAATAAGTCTTTTTTATTTATATCAAAATAAAATTTTTATTTTCAAAGAAAGATTTATTTATATTAAGAAATTAGTTAGGTATAAATTTAAAGTTAAAATTTTTTAAAATATAAATTAAAAGTTAAAAAAATTATTCAAGTGCAAATTAAAGAGTAAAAATTTATTTAAGTATGATAAAATTATAAAATTAACTAAATAATATGATAAAATTCTATTGAAGTTTTTTTCTGATAAAGTTCAACTTCTAAAGTCTTTGAAGATCATTTTAGTCAGGTTGAATTTCAAAGGCCTTGAGGGATTGCAAGAAGGGAAGAAATAAAGTAAAGAGGACGCCAAAGGTTTAACCTTTGATAGTGCTCTAAAATCTAAGTCAGTATCAGGGAAGAAATTTGGCAAAGCAGCAGAAAAGTTAAGAGACTTAACTAACGTCTCAATGGGTTATTTATATCTTTCGGAGTCAATTTAAAATAAGTTATGCATCGTCTTGAAAGAGGATCATATCTTTTAATATGATATGAAATATGAAAAAGCTATCTTCGAAAATTAAAACTCCTCGTATGAGTGACAAAATCTCTATTATACTCAAAATATTAACGATGTAATTACGTTTTACTCATTTAATACTTATTTAGTGTTATATCGTTAACCACTTTAATTGGGCTAAAATATTATTCAACTGAGCCCACTTTTTGAGCCTTATAGATGAAGTCCTTTTTGGGTCCCTTTGAGCTTAACAATTTCAATAATTTTTTTAGTGTTATTTTAAGCTTCTAAGAATAGGTAAACTCCTTCTTGGCATGGTAATCCACATAAAAATCATGAGATGCGATGAGGGTAGTTTCGTCATTTAGTTCATTTGTGGCAACTCCGTAATTTCGTTCAACTCTAGGGACAAATGCTCAATCCCTTCTCTATAAATACATAGAACCCTCTCCTCACCTTACGCCCTTTAAATTTTTTTTTTTTTCCTATTAAAAGGTTTTCTCTCATTAGCTCTTCTTTCATAGATCACTTTGAATCGGCAATTTAAAGGCCAGATTCCGGCCGCTGCCAATTTCATCATTTTTCCCCCCTCTTTTTATCCCTTGTTTTCTTAGATATTTACTTTTTACCTTTCTATTTACCTTTTTTTACTATTGGCCAGTTTTTCCGTTCATTCTTTTACCCAAATAATATTTGGTTCCCTATTTATTTTTCGGTATATTTTTATTTGGTTCCTTATATTTTTTTAATTTTTATATTCGTGCTTTATTGGGAGTAGATTTTTTTGCTGACGTGGCATGTGCCTAAAAGGGCGCAACCATGAGCACCAAAACGATGCGTCTCCCGCCCCGTCGGGTTACCATGCCCAACAACAAGCGAAAACAAAGAGACGATTTTGACCTCAGAAAATTGGGCACGCCGCTCACGAAGTCTGCCAAGCCGGCTGTCCAGTTAGCCGATCCCGACAAAGTCGCGCACCCGGTCGTCCCCAATCAGCTCCTAGCTGGATACCTGGCCCACGAGTTCCTCACTCGTGGGACTCTGTTCGGCCAAACGTGGGACCCGGCTCGTCCGCAAGCAACGGCCGCTGAATCCAGGAAGGGAATCAGAGAAGACGTGGAACCAGACGACGAGAGATCTGGATCAGGAGACGCCGAGCCGAAGCCGAGGGAGGAGAAGCGTCAAAGGTACGTAGAAGTGGCTAGTTTGCTGAAGACAGATGGGGCACACATACCGGGCATCGTGAACCCGACCCAACTTGCTCGTTTCTTACATATGTGAGGTTGTTTTGTTACACGTGGAGACTCATCATTGGTCACTGTTTTCAAAACGAAAAAAAGAAGCTTTTTTCCTGGAGAAGTATTGTATTTCTCCGTGGAGTACGTAGCCTTAGCTCAATGGTTTAGTTCTTTTCTTTCTTTTTTTTCCATCTTTTCTTTTAAATTTATTGAATGTACGCATGAGCGATGCATGCATTCATGAATGTACATTTGATGTTGTTAGTGTATGATCTGAATTCCGAATGAATAATTACAAATGCAAATTTCTTTGATAGTAATATTCTTACGTTAATTAAAAGTGAATTTCCAGGCAGATATCGTTAATACCCTTTTGATTCAAGCAAAAGTGGTTTTAGTTTTTGTTTTCTCTTTGTTTTTGCCAAATTGCAGCTCATGCATTGATTTAATTCTTTTGATATATAAATGTAAATAAGTGTTAGATTAAAAGTGAAAGAAATCGTTGATATTAAAAAAAAAGTTGGTAGAGAGAGGCTGGGTTTGATATAAACTTGTTTCAGGGATAACAAGCCAACCGGAGACAGCCGGCTCAGCCGGTGGACTTAGTTTTTAAAATAAGAGACAGCCAACTCAAATATGCTCCAATTAAAATGAAATCTATAATGAATTAGGGATCTCTGACTTCGAGTCAACATTGATTTCAGGATCAGTTTTTTCGCATGGTCCTGCTCTAGAATTTTTGGAATGGAAACGACTGAAGAAAGCAAACAGTTTTTATACTTATTTATTTTTTGTTTTTCATTTTCGCTGTTGATCTTGGAATTATGGAATTGACTTTGCAAGGAAAACATTGTTTAATATTAACCTGATTAAATAAGTTTGAATAATTCTTTGACAAATTAATTTATTTATATTATTATATTGTTCGAGCTGGAGAAGATGGATTCAAACTAATTCACTATTTTGTTTCATTAGATAATCAATCATTAATTACTGAATTAAATTTTTAGATGCACCATTTATGTTATTTCCTTTTTTTCATGTCATTTTCCTTTTATAAAAGAAAATAGTACTTTTAAAAAATATATATAAAATTTGAGATTTAAGTTTTTGTTGAATTTCGATTTTTTTCCCTCTTCATCTCCTGCCGTTTCAATAATGGCCGTATCATCGTGCCCCTCAAAATCTCGATCTGACCTGAAACTGCCCTCTCTCTCTCTCTCTCTCTCTCTCTCTCTCCTTCTCTCTCTCGCAATTTAACGCTTTAGAGAGTTTAGCTAGGTGCGGCGTGGAATCCAAAAATTGGTCAAATAATTTTCA
>JBBYHL010006903.1:0-12247 GCA_038381835.1 Adansonia madagascariensis
ATAATCACCTTTTTTTCATTACTCGGTATAATAAGCTTGTTTTACTCATTCAAATAAATGACATTGATGCTTTGGTTTCATAAAAAAATAGCTTCACTTTCCACCATTTTATAGAATTAAAGTTCATCTTTCAATTTGGACAAACACAGATTCACAACATAATTTCCTTTATTTTCATGATGAAGAATCGTAAACTCATTCTCCTAATTGGGATAAATGACGTTAATGCTTTGGTTTCATAAGAAAAACTTCTCTTTCTACCAATTTTTAGAATTAAAGTTAATCTGTCAATTGGGATAAACACGGTTCACATAATAATCACCTTTTTTTCCTAATTGGGCACCATAAACTCATTCTCCTCATTAGGATAAAAGAACTGATGCTTTGGTTTGATAAAAAAAACTTCACTTCCCATCATTTTTTTAAAATCAAAGTTCATCTTTCAATTAGGATAAACATGAATTCAAATAATAATCTTTTTCTTTCATTATTTGGTACCATAAGCTCGTTCTACTGATTCAGATAAATGACATTGATGCTTTGGTTTCATAAAAAAAGATTCACTTTTCACCATTTTATAAAATTAAAGTTCTTTTGTTAATTCGAACAAACACAGATTCACATAATAATCTCCTTTCGCTTCATGATGAGGGACCATAAACCCATTCTCCTTATTAGGATAAATGATATTGATGCTTTTGTTTCATAAGAAAATATCCTTCTCTACCATTTTTGAAATTAAAGTTCGTCTTTTAGCTTGAATAGACACGGATTCACATAATAATCTCTTTTTTTGTCATGATTGGGTGACATAAGCTTGTTTTACTCATTGGGATAAATGACATTGATGCTTTGGTTTCACAAGAAAAGCTTCTCTTTCTACCGATTTTAGAATTAAAGTTCACCTATCAATTGGATGAACACAGATTCACATAATAATCACCTTTCTTTTCCTAATTGGGCACCATAAACACGTTTTCCTCATTGGGATAAAAGAATTGATGCTTTGGTTACATAAGAAAAACTTCATTTCCCACCATTTTTTTAGAATCAAAGTTCATCTATCAATTGGGATAAACATGGATTCAGATAATAATCTTATTTCTTTTCGTTATTCAGTAAAATAAGCTCCTTCTATTCATTCAAATAAATGACATTCATGCTTTGGTTTCATAAAAAAAGCTTCACTTTCCACCATTTTATAGAATTAAACTTTGTCTGTCAATTTGGACAAACACTATGCACGTAATTATCTTCTTTATTTTCATGATGAATAACCATAAACTCATTCTCCTTATTGGGATAAATGACATTGATGCTTTGGTTTCATAAGAAAAGCTTCCTTTTCTGCCTTTTTTTAAAATTAAAGTTCAAATGTCAATTCAGATAAACAAGGATTCACATAATAATCTCCTTTCTTTTCATGATGAGGAACCATAAACTCATTCTCCCTATTGGGATAAATGACATTGATGCTTTGGTTTCATAGGAAAAACTTATCTTTCTACCATTTTTTAGAATCAAAGTTCATTTGTCAATTGGGATAAACATGGATTCACATAATTATCACCTTTCTTTTCCTGATTGGGCACTATAAACTCATTCTCCTTAGTAGGATAAAAGAATTCATGCTTTGGTTTCACAAGAAAACTTCATTTCCTACCATTTTTTTTAGAAACAAAGTTCATCTTTCAATTAGGATAAACACGGATTCACATAATAATCTCATTTCTTTTCATTATTCGGTACCATAAACTCGTCATACTCATTCAGATAAATGACATTGATGCTTTGATTTCATAAAAAAAAGCTTCACTTTCCACCATTTTATAAAATAAAAGTTCATCGTCAATTTGGACAAACACAGATTCACATAATAATCTTTTTTCTTTTCATGATGAAGAGCCATAAACTCATTCTCTTTATTGGGATAAATGAAAATCATGCTTTTGTTTCATAAGAAAAGCTACTTTTCTACCATTTTTTGAATTAAAGTTCGTCTGTCAATTCGGATAGACACAGATTCATATAATAATCTCTTTTTTTTAATGATTAGGTACCATAAGCTTGTTCTACTGTTAGGGATAAATGACATTGATGCTTTGGTTTCTTAAGAAGCTTTGGTTTCTTAAGAAGCTTCTCTTTCTACTAATTTTAGAATTAAAGTTCATCTGTCAAATGGGATAAACATGGATTCACATAATAATCACCTTTCTTTTCCTGATTAGGCACCATAAACTTATTCTCCTTATTTAGATAAAAGAATTGATCCTTTAGTTTCAAAAGAAAATTTTCACTTCCCATCATTTTTTAGAATCAAAGTTAATCTTTCAATTGGGATAAACATGAATTCATATAGTAATCATCTTTCTTTTCATGATGAGGAATCTAAACTTATTTTCCTTATTGGGATAAATGACATCGATGCTTTGGTTTCATAAGAAAAGCTTTTTTTTTGCCATTTTTTGAATTAAAGTTCATCTATCAGTTTAGATAAACATGAATTAACATAATAATCTCCTTTCCTTTCATGATTAGGTACCATAAGCTCATTCTACTCATCGGGATAAATGATATTGATGCTTTGGTTATATAAGAAAGGCTTTTTTTAAACCAATTTTAGAATTAAAGTTCATCTATCAATTTAGATAAGCACAGATTCACATAATAATCACCTTTCTTTTCCTAATTGGGCATCGTAAACTTATTCTCCTCATTAGGATAAAGGAAATGATGCTTTCATATCATAAGAAAAACTTCACTTCCTACCATTTTTGAGAATCAAAGTTTGTCTTTTAATTGGGATTAACACAGATTCACATAATAATCTACGTTCTTTTCATTATTTGGTACCAGAAGCTCGTTCTACTCATTCAGATAAATGACATTGATGCTTTGGTTTCATAAAAAAAGCTTCACTTCTTCCATTTTTTAGAATTAATATTCGTTTGTCAATTTGGACAAACACAGATTCACATATTAATCTCTTTTCTTTTCATGATGAGAAACCATAAACTTACTCTCTTTATTAGGATAAATGACATTGATACTTTGGTTTCATAAGAAAAGCTTCTTTTCCTACCATTTTTTGAATTAAAGTTCATCTGTCAATTTGGATAAATAAGGATTCACATAACAATCTCCTTTCTTTTCATGATTGGGTACAATAAGCTCATTCTACTAATTGGGATAAATGACATCGATGCTTTGGTTTCATAAGAAAAGCTTCTTTTTTTACCAATTTTAGAATTACAGTTCGTTTGTCAATTAGGATAAACACGGATTCACATAATAATCACCTTTCATTTCCTAATTTGGCACCATAAACTCATTCCCCTCATTGGGATAAAAGAACTGATGCTTTGGTTTCAAAAGAAAAGCTTCATTTCTCATCAATATTTAGAACCAAAGTTCATCTTTTAATTAGGATAAACATAGATTCACATAGTAATCTCTTTTCTTTTCAAGATGAGGAACCATAAACCCATTATCCTCATTGGGATAAATGACATTGATGCTTTAGTTTCATAAGAAAAGCTTTTCTCATACCACTTTTAGAATTAAAGTCTGTTTATCAATTCAAATAAAAATAGATTCCCATAATAATCTTTTTTCTTTTCATGATGAAGAACCATAAACTCATTCTCCTTATTAGAATAAATAACAATGATACTTTGGTTTCATAAGAAAAGCTTCTTTTTCTACCTTTTCTTAATTAAAGTTCATCTATCAATTCGGATAAATAAGGATTCACATAATAATCTCCTTTCTTTTCATGATTGGGTACAATAAGCTTATTCTATTCGGATAAATGACATCGATGCTTTGGTTTCATAAGAAAAGCTTCTCTTTCTACCAATTTTAGAATTAAAGTTCATCTGTCTATTGGGATAAACATGGATTCACATAATAATCACCTTTCATTTCATAATTGGGCACCATAACTCATTCTCCTCGTTGGGATAAAAGAACTGATGCTTTGGTTTCAAAAGAGAAACTTCACTTCCCATCATTTTTTAGAACCAAAGTTCGTCTTTCAATTAGGATAAACACAGATTCATATAGTAATCTCTTTTCCTTTCAAGATAAGGAACCATAAACCCATTGTCCTCATTGGGATAAATGACATTGATGCTTTAGTTTCATAAGAAAAGCTTCTCTCCATACCACTTTTAGAATTAAAGTTTATTTGTTAATTCGAATAAAAATGGATTCATGTAATAATCTCCTTTCTTTTCATGATGTGGGACCATTAACTAATTCTCCTTATTGGGATAAATGACATTGATGCTTTGGTTTCATAAGAAAAGCTTCTTTTTTTACCATTTTTTTAATTTAAGTTCATCTGTCAGTTTATATAAACATGAATTCACCTAATAATCTCTTTTCTTTTCATGATTGGGTACCATAAGCTCGATCTACTCATTGGGATAAATGATATTGTTGCTTTGGTTTCACAAGAAAACCTTATCTTTCTACCAATTTTAGAATTAAAGTTCGTTTGTTAATTTGGATAAATACGAATTCACATAATAATCACCTTTCTTTTCTTGATTAGGCACTGTAAACTCATTCTCCTCATTGGGATAAAAGAACTGATGCTTTGGTTTCATAAGAAAAACTTTACTTCGCACCACTTTTTAGAATCAAGGTTCATCTTTCAATTAGAATAAACATGGATTCACATAATATCCTTTCTTTTCATTATTTGGTACCGTAAGCTCACTCTACTCATTTAGATAAATGACATTGATGCTTTAGTTTTGATTAAAAAAAGCTTCACTTTCCACTATTTTATAGAATTAAAGTTTGTCTGTCAATTTGGACAAACACAGATTTACAAAATAATCCCCTTTCATTTCATGATTAGGCACCATAAACACATTCTCCTCATTGGGATAAATGATATTGATGCTTTAATTTCATAAGAAAAGCTTCTCTCTCTACCTTTTTTAAAATTAAAGTTCGTCTGTCAATTTGGATAAAAACAGATTAGCATAATAATATCCTTTCTTTTCATGATAAGGAACCATAAACTCATTCTTTTTATTGGAATAAATGACATTAATGCTTTGGTTTCATAAGAAAAGCTTCTCTTTCTACCATTTTTTGAATTAAAGTTCGTCTGTCAATTCGGATAAACACAAATTTATATAATAATCTCTTTTCTTTTCATGATTGGGTACCATAAGCTTGTTCTACTCATTAGGATAAATGACATTGATGCTTTGGTTTCATAAGAAAAGCTTATCTTTCTGCCAATTTTAGAATTAAAGGTCATCTGTCAATTGGGATAAACATAGATTCACATAATAATCACTTTTTTTTCTTGATTGGTGTCATAACATGGCCTAGATGTGAATCCTAACCAAGCTCGACTTAAATAGCCCTTGACTATATATGTGGTGATATATTATTTTTTCAAAACTATTTATTCTTCTCTTTTTTTTAGGCCATATCGATTTTAATATTTTCTTATTTCTGGGGGACTCAGTAGTTAAGATGAATCGTTCGCCCATCTTAACCTTAAATGTTATCACAAAATGACCATTTATTTGGAGTCACCACTAATCTACTTTGGCCAGGCGAGATTGGTCACCTATCAGAATTAATGCTTTAAGGGTCACAAAACCCTAAAATAAATTCCATGGTTACGAAGTACAAAAGATCATTTTTAAGGGTTCGGGAGTTGGTTACAGCCACAAGTAAAGATCGACCCTCTCGTGGCACCCAAAATTGGTACCTTATTAATCATGGTTAATTTGAACTTTATTTTTTATCTAGCTTTAATATGTGGTATTTAATTACAATTCCCATATTGTTAAAATAAGATTTTATTATTCCATAAGAGAAAATCAGGATTTTATGTTTAAAAATTGAAACATCTTACGCACCCTCACCGGAAAACCAATGTGACACAAAAGCTTTTGTTATTCCCTTTTATACCCTCACGAAAAACCAAAGGGACATAAAAAGTTCTAAAAAACCAAAATGTCTTTCACATCCTACTGGAATACCTGGAAAAATGTGAAAGGTTTTTATTTGTATAAAATTCTCGATTTCCATTTTGAAAAGGGTATCTCGCCATTAGAATGATCCATAAAACCCCTATCACATATGGGTGGGAGGAGTTTCATGCATCACTCTAACTCCAAGACATTGGCTTTATCTTACGAAGACATTGGAATTTTATTTGAAACAAAAAAAAAAGATCGATGACTTTGTCAAGACACTAAAGTACTAATTTGAATCTAAGGCTAAAAAGGTAAAAGAAAAACAAATCTATCTTTAAAGTATACCTTTAGCATAGAAACACCCGATGGTTACTTAAGACTAGGTTTTAAGAACAATTAAAATATCCGTAAGGCTTACCATCGACACTAAGGCACCCGGTAACTACTTAGGATTTGGTTATAAGGAAAATTAAAATAGTCCTAAGGCTTACCATCGACACTAAGGCACCCGATAACTACTTAGGATTAGGTTATAAGGAAAATTATTATTCCTAAGGCTTACCATCGGCACTAAGGCACCTGGTAACTACTTAGGATTGGGTTCTAAGGAAAATTAAAATATTCCTAAAGCTTACCATCGACACTAAGGCACCCACTAAGGAAAATTATGAAAGTGTCCCTTTAGTATACCTTCGACATTAAAATACCTCGGTACCCTTAATGGACTCAAAAATGACCTAAATAGGCTAAATGTCCCTTGAGTATACCTTTGGCATAAATACATCCTTATGAGAAAAATTACAAAAATGCCCCTAAGATATACCTTCATCATGAAAGTATCTCAGTACCCTTAATGGACTCAAAAATGACCTTAAAAGGCTAAAAGAACTATAAACATTCACCTTTGGCCTAAAAGCATCCTAGTGAGGAAAATTATGAAAATGCCCTTAAGGTATACCTTCAACATGAGAGTATCCTGATACCCCTAATGGACTTAAAAGGACAAGTGATGATGATTCTTACTGTAAATAGGTAATTTAGATTACAAAAATGACCTAAAGTATGAAAATTGCTAATGGGTCCCTAAATTTCTCAGAATTAAATATTAATCTTAATTGATTAATAATGCTAAAAATATTTTTTTTAAAATACCCAAAATGGGTGATTTAAGTTTTAAAATAACCTAACACACGAAAATGCCATTAAGTCCCTAAATTTTTAAAATTTGTATTTCATACCCTAACGAAGAACCAAAAGAATACGAAAGGTTTTAATATTTTAGCACCCCACCAGAGAACCAATTGAATGCTAAAAATATTTAAAATATTCTAAGGGAGTGATTTCATGCTAGAGATAACTAGTTTAGCCTAAAAACACTAGATTTCCCTAGTGGTCCTTAAGCTTCTCTAAAATTACAAGTTGGCCCCAACATGATTAAAACATAAAATTAAGCATTAAATAAATCAAAATGACCATAAAAAATCATATAGAAAATTACAAGCAAGATTTGATCACTTTTTTTTACCCTTAGGGTAAAATTTTCAATTTATTACCTTTATTATTTTATTTTATTTTATTATTTTTTTATTTTGTACCTTAATGGAGAACCAAAAAGATACAAAAAGTTTTAAAGACTTTTTTACCTCCACAAAGAACCATAGGAATATTAAAAGCAAAAAATATGGTTAAAAAATTGATTTTATTATTAAAACTTAAAATTACTATTTGGTCCCTTTATTTGTACATTTTTTTTCAATTTAAGTCTACTTATGATTATGCATCTCTAAAATCATTAAATCATGTAGAAAAATATAAACAAACGTTTACAATATGCCATGTGCAATATTAGGACCAACACAATACACCCAAAATTACAATTTTACTATACTTTGCAAACTAACCCCTAAACTTTTAGACATTTACAATTTAGTCCTTAATCAACCAAAGCCATCATGAAAACACATCATTAAGGCATGAAATCAGCTTGGGATCAACAGCAAACATGGAAAAAAATACTCATTAAGAATCGGCCAAACATGGGATTTGTTAGAACAAAAATTTTCCATTTTTCAGTTTGGTTCCTAAGTTTAACATTTGTTACAAAATGATATATTAATATCAATTCTAGGCTAAAACTAACCAAAACCATCATCATCCACTCAAGATTAGGTTCGGCCAAGGTAGGATTCATCAAGCAAACAAAATTTTCATTATGGAAAAACAAGTAAAACACATGTATACACCATTTTCATGCTTAAAACACACTTTCAAACATATAACAATCAAGTTACCACAAATCAAGCAAGACAACATATATACATGTGATATTACAACAAAATGACCAAGAAATTAGCAAGAAATAGAAAGGAAAAAGGTGATTACCTTGGCTGAAAATCAAAGGGGCAAGAGTTTATCTTATTTTTATTTTTTTCTCTTTTTTTTCTTTTTTCTTTCCTTTTCTCTCTTATTTTTTCCTCTCTTTCCCCCCAAAAAACCTTAATGAAAAAAATTTCCTCTATTTATAGAAATGAAGTGGCCGAATGGTCCCCTTTTCTTTTTGCTTTTTGTTTATTTGATATAAAGATGGCCTGTTAGGTTGGATAACCATAATTGTTGTCATAAGCCCATGCTCTTGTTATCTTTTCTTACAAGCCACTCTATTATCAAGCTCATGATGAAGTTGATCAGCTCATGTAATGGGTAATTGGGATGTAACCAACTTGGTTAGAAAGTAATTGGATGAGAAAATAAGCTAGTTAGCATGTAACTAGTTGGAAAAAGTAAATAAAATTAAATTAAATAAAATTGCCAAAAATCAAAATAAAATTGGAATTAATTTTAATTGATCATAGACAAAATTCTAGAAATGAAATGGTGCAAAAATCTTGATTGGAAGTTAAAAACTCATAAAATTTTATGAGAAATGCCTTAGTGTAGGAAAATTGACATATATTAAAAGAATTCAAAACCCATGGAATAAATTCAAATTTTCAAAACTGTTTTAATGGGAGTTAAATGACAAATTAGATGAATTTTTAAAATTTTAAACTGAAGAAAATTCTCCCAAAAACATTTATGAAATGGAAAACTAGATTTTTTGAAAATGAGAGAAGTTCAAGAAAAAAAAATCGAAACTTATGAAAATGAATGAATTTTTGAAAAAAAAAATTAATGTGAATCAAACAATAATATTGGATGAATTTTGACGTTTGAAACTCGAGAGGATTCCACCAAAAATTTTACGAGTAAAGAAAAAGTTGTATTTCAATACCGAAAAAATTATAGAATTTTATTAACACTGAAGTAAAACAAATTTAAGACCATTTATTATTCAAAACATTAATTTCTAAGGTGAAGAAAATGAGCTTTTAAAATTTTAAAAATAGATCAACAAGAACCAAATGTAAAATTCATGAGCGTGATACTTGTAAGACTACAAAATTAATTTATAAAATTTATAGTTTGACACTTAATGGTAGAAAATGCCAATACATATTTTTCTTGAATATTTATGATTTTTTGGGGTGAGAATCGGCAAAAAACCAGACCGGTGTCAGTAAAAATATCCAACCACTAATTTTTTAAGTTTTTTAAAAAAATCTCAAGAAATTCCTAAAAATAGAAAAATTAATCGTGAGATCATCCGCAGAGGTAATTTTCAAAATTTGTCAAGAACTTGTTCAAAAGAAAAAATTTTTCCTTTGTGGATTAATCCTTTTTACCCGAGAAAATGGATTTTTCCATCATGTGTATTTACAGTTATTTACATATAACTGATTAAAATTACAAAAATGTGAAACCGCTCTAGTGGAAGTTGACCTCCATTAGAGTGGCCACTACATTTTCATTCTCGAATACTTAAGACTTTTGGGGACAGATAGCTCGGATGAAATTAGGTGTCTGTAGCAGCTCCTCATTGTCTGTTGCTAAGAATCAGGAATAAGACAAAGATAAAATAGACACAATTTTGTCTGGGCCATAAACTGTAAGAAAAATGAGATATGAACTATATATTATAGCTTATTGATTAAAAGGGGAACTTTCAACCTACTTTGAAGTTAATATTGAAAATAAGTTGGTTAGGGAGAAAATGCACAAACCAACCAGTAAGACAAATTGACTGAGACCAAGCAGTTAGGTCAACAAATGAAAAAAGTTACTTGGGACTAAGCTGACGAGTAGATAAAGGATACAAAGCTAATACCTAAGGTTAAACATAACAAGGTCAACCAGGGTTGAACCATTACGTCAAACAAGATAAAAAGAGAGTTTGACCAAGGCAAAACCATCATGTTAAATGACAGTGAAAGAAAGTTTGACCAAGGCTAAACCATGACGTCAAATGAAGCTGAAAAGAAAGTTTGACCAAGGCTAAATCATCACGTCAAATAAAAATGAAAAAAAGGTTTGACCAAGGCTAAACCATTATGTCAAATGAAAGTAAAAAAAAGTTTGACTAGGGCTAAATTATCACATCAAATGAAAGGAAAAGGGAGTTTAACCAGGGCTAAACCATCACGTCAAACAAAAATGAAAAGAAAGTTTGACTAGGGCTAAAGAATCATGTTAAACAAAAGCAAAAAAAAGTTTGACCAGGGCTAAACCATCATGTCAAACGAAATAAAAAGGGAAGTTTAACCAGGGCTAAACCATAACGTCAAACAAAATAAAGAAGGAGTTTAACTAGGGCTAAACCATCATGTTAAACGAAGATGAAAAATAGTTTGACCAGGGCTAAACCATCACATCAAACAAAATGAAAAGGGAGTTTGACCATGGCTAAACAAAACGTCAAATGGAGGTGAAAAAAAAGTTTGACCATGGCTAAAGTATCACATCAAATGAAATGAAAAGAGAGTTTGACTAGGGCAAATCATCACTTCAAACAGAGGTAAAAAAAAGTTTGACCAAGGCTAAACCATCATGTTAAATGGAAGTGAAAAGAAGTTTGATCAGGGCTAAACCATTATGTCAAATGAAATGAAAAAGGAGTTTGACCAAGGCTAAACATCATGTCAAATAGAGGTGAAAAAAAGTTTGACCATAGCTAAACTATCACGTCAAAAAAATAAAAAGGGAGTTTGACCAAGGCTAAATCATCATATCAAACAGAGGTGAAAAGAAGTTTAACTAGGGCTAAACCATCATGTCAAACAGAGGAGAAAAAAAGTTTGACCAAGGCTAAACCATCATGTCAAATGAAATGAAAAGGGAGTTTGACCAAGCTAAACCATCACATCAAATGAAAGTGAAAAGAAGTTTGATCAGGGCTAAACCATTACATCAAACAAAAGTGAAGAGAAGTTTGACCAAGGCTAAATCATCATGTCAAATGAAATAAAAGGGGAATTTGACCAGGGCTAAACAATTATGATAAACAGAAGTAAAAAAAAATTTAACCAAGGCTAAACCATCACGTCAAATAGAGGTGAAAAAAGTTTGACCAAGGCTAAACCATCACATCAAATGAAATGAAAAGAGAGTTTGACTAGGGCTAAATAATCACATCAAATGAAATGAAAAAGGAGTTTGACCAGGGCTAAATCATCACGTCAAATAGAGGTGAAAAGAAGTTTGACTAGGGCTAAAACATAACGTCAAATAAAATGAAAAGAAAGTTTGACTAGGGCTAAACATCACATAAATAGAGGTAAGAAAAAAGTTTAACCATGGCTAAACTATCACGTCAAATGAAATGAAATAGGAGTGTGACCAGGGCTAAACCATTACATCAAACAAAATGAAAAGGGAGTTCGACCAGAGCTAAAGCTAAACCATCACATCAAACAGAGGTGAAAAGAAGTTTGACCATGTAAACCATCATGTCAAACAAAATGAAAAGGGAGTTTGATCAGGGTGAAACCATCACGTAAAATGAAATGAAAAAGAAGCTTAACAAGGGCAAACCATTACATCAAACGAAAATGAAAGAAGGTTTAACCAAGTAATATATAGTAAGTGTTGCCGAGTATAGCCAAGTAAGTAAGAATTTGATTGAGTGCGATCGATTAGAGATAAACCATAATAAAGTTAAAGTAATTTGATATTTGAGATCATTGAGGAAAGTTTAACTTACCTTTTTTTTAGCTATATTAGCTTTGAATTAATCCTAGTTTTGATATAATTAAAACTTAAGCTTAATTAGCTTGTGTTTAATTATTTTCAAGATTAGTATTTTTTTATGAAATATTTTACAAACACTTTGAAAAATACTAAAAAGTGTTTTAACTCCTTCAAGCACTCAAAAATGTGTTCTTAATACATATTTTTATATAAAACATTTTTTAGATAAG
>JBBYHL010006935.1:0-12244 GCA_038381835.1 Adansonia madagascariensis
AAATATATTTAATGTGCTAAAGAGTTAAGACAAATGGACTTCATGCACTATTTAGATCATTAAATGTATTTGCATATGATAAATACCCGATGGTATAGGTTTTATGGATTATATAAATGTAAATTATTCCTTTGGTTAATCACTTAACCAATGTAACCAATCGAATTAAGCGAATTTATCACAAGCACTCTTAATATTAACCAATTAACTAACACATAAAAGAAACCAAATTGCATTGGTTAATTTGTGTTTAATAAAAAAGTACTTCACCCTAAAATCAATTGAACATATCTTTTCTGTCTTTATTTTAAATGAACTTTCCTATACATACAAAATATAATAATTTATTTTCTTTTTTTTATATTCAATAATCACCTTTCAATTAATCACATCTTTTAGAAGTTAAAACATGATAACACCAAACCCATATTTTCTTATCCTTTATTACCACTTTGCAAATTAAAAGTAACTAAAACACTATACAAAGAAGAATAACTCTTTTCCATGTTAACATCTCAAAAAGTCAGTCTCCTTAGCAGTTTTACCTTAAGAGGTTTGTTTAGTCTAGTCTAGTGCAAGTGTTTACCTTAAGATTTCCGTTTGGTGGTCTTTGGGATCTAAGTTGTGCAGAGGTCTAGTTTTCTTTGTGTAGTTTGTTGTTACTTGTTGAGTCAAACTCAAGGTGATGGATCTAGATTTGGAAGAACTACAGAGCAAGTTATCCTTTACAGAGGATGAAACTGAAATTTTTGATGGAAAGAAATATTTAATCTGACGAATAGTGAAGGATCCAAGACGTGGATGGTTGGTAGGTTGATGACAAAGAGAACTTACAACAAAGATGCAATGATGTCAACTTTCAAGGCTATTTGGCGAGTGGCTAAAGAAAAAACGATATCTTTCTTGGACTCAAACCTATTTTTAATCAAATTCTAATCTGAAGGAGATAATAGGAGCGTGTTAGAGGGGCAGCCCTTAGAGTTTCGATAAACAGATTCTATTGCTACAAGACTATAATACTAGTTTACGTCCTAAAGATTATTCTTTTAATACAGTTACATTTTATGTGTGTGTCTACAATCTTCCCTTAGGATGGATGAATAAGGAGATGGCATTGAGATTGGGACACAAGGTGGGAAAAGGTATTAGCCTGGATATGAATACAAATGATGGTGGCTGGGACTGGTTTGTAATAATGCGCATAGAAATTGATATCACCAAACCATTAAGAAAAGCAATTTTTCTGGGATCAGTCAATGGAGAAAGTCATTCTCGGGGAAGAATGAAGCATAAAAGGCTCCCCAGCTTCTGTTATGAATTTGGGCGAGTTGGGCATGTTGAATTGGATGTGAATTCAGCTAAAAAGGTAAAAATAGCAAAAGGAAACTGAAAAAAAATTCTGATCAAACAATATGGGGATTGGTTGCGTGTTTCGCCTTTGAAACTACAAAGGAATAGATCAAACATGAGTGAAGCCAGGGACATTCTCCTGATTACATATGCAAACCAGCAAAACTCTGCGAAACAAGGTGATCGGTATTATGACAAGAACAGCATTGCACTAGAGGTGGCGGTGGCCATGGTGAGCAACAAAGGTAACAAGCCAAATATGGAAATGGAGTAAAATCAGGAAGGAAAGCTATAAATGCCTATGGTGAAATTAAAGAAAATTATGGGTTAAGAGTACAAGCTGGTAACGAAAGTGTAAATGAGGTAATGATTGGTAGTGAAATTATGTACTGAGAGAGGGAAGGCCATAAAAAAAGGTTACTAAAGCAAAAGGTGTAACTAAAAGGTAAAAAACATGCTAAATGGAAAAAAACTTGCCACAAAGATATGCATAACCAATATTTGCAACAACAAAGAGGATGGAAAACTAAAAAGTAGGACAGATGGTGATGAAATGGATAGCATTGAGCTGGATGTGAGAGGGAAAAAAGCTAGAAATATGCAACTGGGAGATAAAAGTGCCCAAACAAACTTGGCGGAGACTGGTTTCCAGCTTTGCCATTCACCATGAAAATGCTAAGCTGCAACTGCCATGGGTTTGGGAACCCATGAACAGTTCGAGCCTTAAAAAGGTTCATTCAAACACAAGGTTCTAGGTGATTTTTTGGTGTGAAACAAAGTTGAATATGAGAGAATTTGATAGAATAAGGCTGGGGTGTGCTATGGATAGTGTTGTAGTAGATAGTGTAAGAGAAGAGGTGGATTAGCTATAATATGGAGATATAGTTATTAAAATGAGGAGTTATTCTCACCATCATATTGACACGGAGATACGGAATGATAACAAAGCAGTTAAGAGAATCACAGGCTTTTATGGTGAACTTGGAGCTAGTAGAAAGCATATCTCATCGAATACGCTTAAAGTCTTGGCTAGTCAGTCGGCTTTATCTTATGTATGTCATGGAGATTTCGATGAAATTCTAAACAATGCTGAAAAAAAGGGGAAAAGTATGCAGAGGGAGAGACATATGGAGTCTTTTAGAGATGCTTTAGATGATTATCGTCTATTGGATTTGAAGTACAAGGGATATTGGTTTACTTGGTCGAACAATAAGAAGATGAAGGATTTGATTTGAGAGAGGCTCGACAAGATTGTAGCTAATAAAGAATAGATTGACGAGTGGCCATAATATAGCATAGACAATTTGGTATACTGATCCGATCACTGCCCATTGTTGCTTAACATTGAAGGTAGCAAAAACTTGGGTACCAAGAGAAGCAAACGGAGGAGACACTCTTCAAAGCAACTTAGGCTAAAGAGCCAGCATGCAAAAATATTATCCGTCATGTATGGAAAGACTCAGCGAGAAGCGACGTGGGGAACAAATTAGAGAAAATGGGTGGTAATCCAAAATAAATGGCACAGGGAAAATATTGGACAATTTGGGAGAAAGATTCAATAACTGCATGAAAGACTGAGTTTTGTGCAATAAATAAGGCCCAGTGAGAATGTTATATCTGAGGAAAAAACAATACAGGCTGGGCTTGAGAACATGATGGAGAAAGTGGAGGTTTACTGGCATCAAAGGTCCAAAGTTTCAAGGCTGAAGGAGGGTGACAAGAAGGCAGCATATTTCTATGCTCAAGCCATAAATAAAAGACTTAAAAGTTTAAAAAAGGGACTGAAAAATGATAATAAGACTTGGAGGGAAGGTTAGGAAGACATACAAAAGATAGCAACAGAGTATTTTATGAAATTGTTTGAGTCCTAAAGGCCCCAAATTAGTGATTTCATTCTCGAATCAATAGAGCATAAAGTCACAAACGAGATGAATCTCCTACTCTATGCAGAATTCAAAGCTTACGAGGTCATAAAGGCGCTTAAACAAATGCAGCCAACAAAGTCACCGGGTCCAAATAGTATGCTACACTCCTGTACCAAAACTGTTGGCATATTGTAGGGAAAGATATCACTCATTTAGTTCTAAAAATTCTAAATGGTGAAATGGCTTTGCATGAAATAAACTATACACACATTGTCTTTATTCCCAAAATCACTACTCCCAGGCATATATCTCAGTTTAGGCTTATCAGTCTCTACAATGTTATTTACAAAATCATGGCTAAAGTCTTTGTTAATAGACTAAGGCTCATATTTCCTCTGTGTATTAATGAATATCAAAGTGCTTTGGTGCCTGGTAGTTCGATAACGGATAATATTGAAGCGGCTATGAACTAATGCATAGTATTAAATTGAAGAAACACGGAAGACATGAGCTTTCGCTCTTAAGCTTGATATAAATAAGGCATATGATAGGGTTGAATGGTTATTTTTGGAGGCTGTTATGCACAAAATGGGTTTCCACTATCATGAGTTGTGTAAAATCTGTCTTGTTCTGTTATTATAAATTGTCATATTACTGAGACTTTCTAGCTAAAGAGAGGACTTTATCAGTGAGTTCCGCTATCTCTTTGTATTTGTCTATTGTGTACAGAGGGTTTGTTAACGATTCTTACTAAAACATAAAAAAAATAGAAAGCTAAAAGGAGTACAGGCAAATAGAGGTGGCCCATGAGTTAACCATCTTTTCTTTGCAGATGACAATATCTTGTTTGCTAAAGCAAGAAAAGGCAAATGAGAAAAGATGAAGTGCATGCTCAGGATCTCTGAGGAAAGCTTGGGCCAACAAATAAATTTTGCGAAGTTTGTTCTATTCTTTAGCCCAAATACAAATGAGGATCAAAGAATGGAGTTGCAACAGATTTTTGGAATATAGGTTGCTACAAACCCAGAAAAGTAATTAGGGATGCCAACAATGGTAGGGAAAGGAAAAAATGCAGCTTTGAAAGAGATTACAAACAAGGTTCAAGGCAAAATTCAAGTCTGGAGTAAGAGGCTTCTATCTTTTGGAGGTAAAGAGATCTTTATTAAATCATTGCTTCAAGCTCCACTAGCCAATCTCATGAATTGTTTTTCTGTTACCAATCACATTATGTGATGCCCTCACAAGAACCTTAACAAGATATTGGTGGACCAATAAAGCTGACGGGAGGGGGTTTCATTAGTTAGGTTGGG
Organism: Adansonia madagascariensis; assembly: GCA_038381835.1. Classification (NCBI taxonomy): domain Eukaryota; kingdom Viridiplantae; phylum Streptophyta; class Magnoliopsida; order Malvales; family Malvaceae; genus Adansonia; species Adansonia madagascariensis. The sequence continues at coordinate 4,526 of JBBYHL010006935.1, forward strand.
AGAAATTATGTATACCAAAGGCCATCGGTTGGATTGGATTTAGAGATCTTAAGTTGTTTAACATGGCTCTTGTGGGAAAGCAAGGGTAGAGGTTGATCCATAATAGTGATACTTTGGTCTACAAGGTTTTGAGAGCAAAGTATTTCAGACATGGAAACTTCCTAAACTCAAAGCTTGGAAATCAGTCTTCAGACATTTGGAGGAGTATTTGGGCTCCTAAAGAAGTGCTAACTCCAGGAACAAAGTGGAGAATGGCCAATGGGAGATCGATTAAGATTTGGAGAGATGGATGGCTACCAATAAATGACTCTTTCACAGTTAAGTTGGTATCTACTGGATTGTCAAGTGATGTATTGGGATGAAGCGAATGCAATTTGTAGCATTCCCTTATACAGCAGGAAGGACAAGGAAAAAATAGTTTGGCACTGTACTCAAGATGGAAAAAACTGTGTCAGAAGCGCATATAAGATGCAATTACATGAAAGACTAGGATATGGTCCACAAAGAATAATTTGGTGGTCTGTGTGGGCTGGCAAAGTGCCACATAAAGTCAGATTGTTTGGATGGAGGCTGTATCATGGAATCATTTCCACTGTAACAAAAATCACATCATTGATAAGTGAAGCCAACACAAGCTGTATAAGGTGCGGGAAAATGCTGGAAAATGAAATACTTGCAAATAAAGAATGTAACCTTTCAAGAGCAAGGATGAGCATATGCAATTTCCAAGCAGACATTTTTCAAGACTGTTTCATTTGTGCGATTGACAAGCTTGAAACAGCGTCACAATAGTTGGGGAAGGAAGATTTTGACAGGTTGTTAATGATGAGTTAGGCTAATTGGAATGCCAGAAATGCTGCGATTAAACAACAACAAACGACGCTTGAAAGGACTATGCAGCATTTGTCAGAATACAAGAAAGCTCAAGATTATCAATCAGAATACAAGCTAGCAACAATGCGGGTTGCATGGACACCACCACCAGTCCAAATGTACAAGGTTAACTTTGATGCGGCTTATGATGGCAGAACCAACATTGGTGGTGTTGGAGCTATTGTAAGAGATTTCGAGGGGTTTTTATTAGTAGATGCTGCTCTTAAAATTGAGCAAGTAACAGATCCGAGTGTAACAGAGGCAATAGCTGCTGTCAAAGCAATGGAATTTGCTGCCAATATGGGATATAGGCAAATCATTCTTTAAGGAGATGTCATCCAGGTGATCACTAGCTTGAATGCTTCGAAGGATGATTTATTTAGGAGGGGACTGACAATTGAGGACGGAAGAATTCCAAGAAGGAAATTTGACGAGTGTCTAGTCCAGCACGGAAAAAGGTAAAACTAGCTTGATTTACTTTAACTTGTAATGGTGTATTAGTTGGATGAGTATTCTGACTTTATTCACCAAACTGTGTTGTCTGATGCTATTAATATATGAAATGAAATGAATATTTGTTTCAAAAAATTTAACTAAAAAAACTTCATATATGTTTTAAAATTTAACAAATCAATTTTAAGATTGACATTAGAAACACATCAAGTAATTTATAACATGAATTTAAACGAGCAAGATTAATTTGTCCAACGTTTAGATGATTACTTACAAGTGGCATATACCTAAAGATGATTATATTTATTATTTTAAAAAATTCTTTTTATATTTAATACACTACTTTTACTAAATTCAAATAAAAATAATACATTAATTACATTTACGAGTTAACATTTCTCAATTTAAAATAAACTTTGGATAATATTTCTCCAGTATATGAAAAGAAAAATATTAACCTATGCCATAAGGCATGATTAAGGTGGTATATATATAAAAAAAAAATCATAATTAATGCAACATTTTTTATTAAATTTGATAAAAATAATATATTAAATGTAAAAAAATTTAAAATCATAAATAATAAGTTTTAGTCAGTGAGTATAAGTATCGGTTAAACAAATTTTATGAAAAAACCTATAATTATCAAGACTTGGAGCCATTGGTCCCAAAACAATTATATAATTCACGAGGCATGAAGCTGCCCCATTAAATGAAATTCTTGAAATCCCATTTGGTATGAAAACTGTGGAATACGAGGCTACGAAAAGAAACACATCATGTTCACATCGGCCAGCATTTTCGTGCCCCTAGTTTTAGTTTTAAACATATGTGTGCTGAATGCTGAATAAAGGGCCAAGTTTATATGAGGTTTCCGCCTTTAGGGACCACGGCCCACTAAGGCCTAGGCCCACTTAACCATGTGATGATAAAATAAAAGTAAAAAAAAAAAAAAAAAAAAACTATTTTTTAACTTCAATAAACAGCTTAGCTGTAAGATATAAAAGTGATTTCTGCCTTGATGCAAATGCTTTTACAACTTCATTCTCCATTTGGAAGTTCTAAGTCTGAATTTAAAAAAAAAAAAGGATATTTAAATGAAAAAGCATTATATTTTTCTGTCTAGTTCAAGATTATAACGATAATAATAAAGATTTTATTACAGAGTACCCTTAAAATATTTTTTAAAATTAATTCATTATTTAGAGGAAATTATGTTGAACCACTCTTTAGTATGGGCTATGTGTTGATTGAGGTCTTATGGTTTTAATTTTGGCACTTTAAAACTCTGTGGTTTATTGATGTGCAGAGTATTTTATTACTTTTTCATCCACTTTTGTTATATATTTTTTTAGTTGATTCTATAATGCAAATAAAATTAATTAAGTGACACAAAGATATGTTTTATAAAATAAAGTAATAATTTTATAATTAACCCAGCAAACCTAGTATAGCCTTACCTATCTACTGTCTCACTTTATTTCTCCCTTTTTTTTTCTTTTAAATTTCCTATAAGATTTACAATAATTTAAATCTCATTAGCCAAAAAAGAAAAATTAAATTTTTATATTATTTGGATTAGACATTTGCTTAGTAGCCAATTATCCTTTCTAAACTCTTTCATTTACTCAAGTAATTCCCAGATTAGCATTTAGAGGAAAGAGGACACAATTATTATCTCGTAACCTTATTAAATAAGATAATTTATTTTGATTTTTTTTTTTTTAGAAAAATGTAATGTCTTTTTCTATGAACAGTCAACAACAAAATTTAGCTGAAAGAAAGGTGGAAAGCATATTTAATTTCTTTACTATCAGAGAAAAATAAATAAAAAACAATGCAAATGGCCAAATATTATTGGGGGGAAGGTGTACGATTAATACATCTAGTATCTTTCCTTGAAGTTGCTTGTACCAAAAGAATCAAGACTGAAGAGACTTGACAAAAATGATTTAGCTTCTAGTTATTTTACTCAGTTACACTCTTATAGAGTGAAAGAGAGGCAGAGCGAGTTTACATGAGAAATGAATAAGAGTGAGACTTCAACTTAATTTTAAAATTACTATTACGTTAACTTTGTGTCACTTAATTAATTTTATTTGCATTATAAAACTAATTAATGAAAATTGTAATAGAAGTGGATGGAAAAATAACAAAGTACTTAACTTTACACATAATGTAATCATAGGGTTCCAAAGTGTCAAAGTTGAAATCACAGAGTCTCAATCCGCACATGGACCATACCATAGTGTAGTTTAATATAATTTTCTCTATTATTTATAGTAATATTTATGTTAAATATAGTAATTGATGAATTTCAATACATTAAAAATAATAATTTATTTAAAATAGTAGTTTATAATAAAAAAGGTTCGCTATATTTATTTTATGTTACAATAAAAATTTGAAATTTTTTCTTTCTTAACTTGATAAAGAAGTAAGTTATACACTTGTTAGAAATAGAATTTGATGGGTTGAGTTTGGTTTATTTTTTATGTGAATTTTTTTGGGTTAATATCATTTCAAATTTAAATTATTTTTTGCTTAGTTTCGTTCGAATTATGATCATTTTGTCGTCTATTTTAGATTCAAGAAAATTTTAAGCTATTTTTATTTTATATTACAAGGAAAATTTAAGATTTTTCCTTTTTAATAACTCTATTAGATGCATAATTGGAAGAGCAGAGTTCAGATTCTTTTAGATGTGAATATTTTTAGGTTAAGATTTTTTAAAATATGAGTTTTTTTAATTTAAGTTCTTTCTTGTTATGATCATTTTGGGTTCAACTTTAGATTCATGCAAATTTTAAGCTATTTTTTATTTTATGTTACGATGAAAATTTAAGAATTTTGCTTTTTGAACTTGGAGAAAGAAGCATGTTATACCTACATTAGATGCAAAATTGAATGAGTTGATTTGAATTATTTTAGATGCGAATTTTTTTAGTTAAGATTATTTTAAATTCGAGTTATTTTTTACTTAAGTTTGTTTTTTGAATTATGATTATTTTGGATTCAATTTCAGATTCAAGAAAATTTTAAGCTATTTTTTATTTTATATTACAATGAAAATTTAAGATTTTTCCTTTTTAAACTTTCACAAATAAGCAAGTTACACTTCTATTAAATGCAAAATTGGATGAGTTGAGTTTGGATTATTTTAGATGTGAATTTCTTTTGGGGTTAAGATCATATAAAATTCAAGTTATTTTTTACTTGGGTTCCTTTTGAAGGAGTAGCTAGCCAAAAATGTTTTTGTGGGTGAGGGGAGGGGAACAAAGTAGTTGATACTGATATCAAATATATCAGGTGGTACATATCAGGTCTAAGATAAAACAAAACGATACAAGTAGCATACTATCTTGATTTTTATATTGATCTATATCGATTATAATGACCTTTATTGATCGATACTAGTCCGTATAAGATTTTGATTCTTTGATTTTTTATATTTTTCACTTATTTTATTTTTAAATTAACTTCTAATATTTTTCTATCTTGATCATTTTTTTCATAATTACATTAAAAATAAAATATATTCATTAAATTAGGCTATTGATCCTAATTAATAAGAATTTATTGTATTTTAAAAATATTTTATGCTTTATTTTTATTTGATATTTAAAATTTTGAATATTAAATATTTAAAATTTTAAAATTTAAAATTACATATGAACATATTTATATAGGCTTTTTTATTAAAATGTTATTAAATTCTTTTTTTATTTAGGGTTTCAAACTGCTTTTAAATTATTTACCAAAATAAACTTGTTTTGAAATATGTTGAGAAATCAGCACTTGATGTGTCGATTTCTCAATAGAATTTTTTTCTTTCTTGAAAATTGACACCTAACTTGTCGATTTCTCCAACATTATATATATATATATACACACACACATGTTGGGAAATTGGCATATCAGCATGTAATATGCCAATTTCCCAACATGAAGAATTTTTTTTCAAGTTTTTTCATGCAAATTTTTTTATGTGTAATTTTTTATATTTTTTTAATATGTTAGGAAATCGGCCAATGAAGTGCTGATTTCCTAGTTGAATGTTGAAAAATTAGCACTTCATTGGCTGATTTCACAACACTATATACTTATATATATATATATATATATCTAATTTTATATATATAAAAAATTGCATATTTTCCTACACTATATACTTTATACATATACATACATAACTATTTAAAAAAAATTTATATATATGTATGTATGTGTATATATAAGTACATTCTGATGAGAAATATACAATTATATATATAAAATTAGATATATGTATATATGTATGTATATATATAATTAGATATATATATGTATGTATATATATATATAAGCACATAGTGGTGGGAAATTGGTCAATGAAGTACCGATTTCCCAACATTCAACTAGGAAATCAGCACTTCATTGGCTGATTTCTCAACATGTTAAAAAAATTATAAAAAAATTATATGTAATAAAAAAATAAAAAATAATTAAGAAATTCGAATTTGAATTGTCGATTTCTCAATTTGAAAAAAAATTCTTACGCTAGAAAATCAGCACATAAAATCCCAATTTCCTAGCATGGAAAAATTAAGTTTTCATGTTGGGAAATCGACACCTAAGAAATCGGCACATTAGGTGCCAATTTCCAAACATGTAAAAAAAAATATGATGTAGGGAAATTGACACATTAGGTATCGATTTTTCAACATGAAGAAAAAAATTCCATTAAGAAAGTCGACAAATCAAGTGCCGATTTCTCAACACTTTTCTCAAGCTTATTCTGATAAATAATTTGAAAATGGTTTAAAATCGTAAATAAAAAATTTTAATAATATATTAATAAAAAAACCTATTTATATCACTTAGATATGATATTAATTTATTTGGGTTGGTTCAATCGAAATCATTATTGACACAATAAAAAATAAGTTAAATTTAATTATAAAAATATAAAAATATTAATATTAAAATTAAAACTTTAATTTTTTTCAAATAATTAAACGAGACTATGAATTGAATTTGATATGAATAAGCCATTCAAAAAAAAAATGTTGGCAACTATTGTTGGCAATTAACTTTGTTGCCCAGTTTCAATAAACTTAGAATCCAAGATATACACATAAATATGTCTCTATTTTTAAAAATTATTTATAAAAATATAAATTTTCTCAAAAAAAAAATTCTATTTTTACCTTTATTTACAATAAATTTTTTGTTCAATCCTCACCATTACCACTTCAAATCTTTGAAACTATAATTTTTGTTGTATGTATATAGTTTTCTAAATGTTAATCTGTCTCTGCTAACGATCACCTTTTCTTTTGAGCTTCTTTTCTAAGCATAGAAATTATTTTTTTATTAAAAAAACCCTTATTTCTTAAAAATAAAGATAATTATACGATTGAGTTTCTAACTCCGCAATATTCTTAAAATATTTAATTAATAATGTTAATATATTTTTAACCAAAATAATCTCATGCAATATCATTAAAGCAGCAGCAGAATTTATTCGGAGCAGAAGGCTGAAGTTATTTCTTCTTTCACAAGGAAGGTTACAAGTTATATTTTATGACATTGAATTTTAAGTCTCTGTGTTGTACTGATTTTCTCTCTTTCTCCTGATTTTCTCTGTGTTTCTCGCCATGGATGCTAATGCCATAACAAACACAACAGGGGCGAGGAAAACAAGAAGAAGAAGAAGAAGAAGCAGCCGAGGACCTCGACGAATTGAAATCAAGAAACTGGAAGACCAAAGCAAACACCAAGCAACGTTCTCCAAACGTAGGAAATGGTCGTTGAATAAAGCTAAATAGCTTTCCACATTATGCGGGGCGGAAATTAGCATCCTCACGGTATCAAACTCTGGAAGATTGTACGCCACCGATAAGGTCGATGCGGTTCTTGATCGCTTTCTTGGAGAGTCATCTGGCCACGGTAATAATTCGTTGCCAAAGCTTAAAGAAGTCGAAGAAGAAAACGAAGAACACGATAATACTGGGATTTTGTTGGATCAGTGGATAGAGAACTTGGGTCTCGTTGAGCTAGTTGAATATGCGATGGCCCTTGAGGACCTGAAAGGGAAAGCAGCGGCTAAACTAGAGGAGCTGAGAATAGAAAATTCTTCTTCTTTATGGCAATTTGTTGCTGATCAGGATGTAGGTAAGGCGGAGTTCGTTCAACAGTTGATGGTTGAGGGAAATCATAATTTCCCTCAACGAGGAATTTAATTTTCTCTTTTGGCTCTTGGGTTTCAGTTGAGTAAATTTGGATTGTACTTTTGTTGTAGTTTCCGATTTGCTGTCAGTAGTTTTCTAGAAGAAAAATTAGATGACAAAAATGTACTAAAACTTAGACCAGATTATAGCTTCTAAAGTTTGTTACTGATGACTGCTCTTA